>BJBW01014330.1:0-12863 GCA_004320125.1 Scolopax mira | reverse complement strand
GGCTCCCCTCTGAGCCCAGTCTGCTCCAGAAACTGTCAGTGGTGTGAAACAGCTTTAGGAGTTTTTGCAGGTGGACTCCTCTCTGCTCGGGGCTGCCCTGAAGTCTTACGTGTCTCCAGACTGTAACATTAAAGGCAGAGCAGGGGGAAAGCAAACACGTCTTTGCAGGGATGGATCCCGCTCTCTGCTTTGCCATAGGCTTCCCGTGTGGGTCTGGATAAGCTTTGTCATCTCGCTGTCTAAATTCCTTATCTGTAGCCCAGGGATGGTAAGAGCAACATTACCTACCTGTTGCGTAGCAGGGAGTGTGCTGGTTAATTACTGAATGTTTATCCAGCAGGGTCAGCAGAGAGAGTGCTATACGATAGCTAAATATTAGTATGAAATCACAGAAGATAACTGCACAAATCCTCCCTCGCACAGCACGGTGATATTTTATCTACTTGTTATTTCGAGCCACATTCTCCAAAAGCTGAAAATACTTAGTGTCTGTTTAAAAGAAATATTTCAAAGAACACATGCTGGTTTGGGTTGTTTCCCACTGTGCATAGCACCTGCACACAACTGACACTGGTGAGCTCTTTGCTTTAATAGAAAAGGTAAAATGAAGTGTTACTTCTCTTTAGGCTCTGTTAAAGGGAACACTATTAAAAATACTTGTTCCCTAGCCAACCTTTTTTTCCTCTTTCTTTTGCAGTCGTATCTGCTTTGCTGTACATCTGTGCCTGAATGTGTTCCTCTTGTCTTTGTGCCCTGACAGACATCTCCCACCAGAGCCAAGAGGCGAAGGTTTATGAGACATGTGCCACTTCATTTTGGGAGGGGGGGAAGAAGGTTTTCATAAAAGATGGGGCCACTTTCAGCTGTCGTCACAGCTGAGTCAGGGAGTCCCTGCAGGCAGGGATGACTGCAGTGCAGCCGGGGTGGACCAGTCAGGGTTGATGGGTCCTAAGTTGCCTGTAGGGGTCTAGAGGTGATAAACACCTTTTATCACACAGCTCGCCACACCGTTTGGGGTGGGAAGCAGAGTGGTAGCAGCACTTTCCATAATGCCCCTGCATAGGGGTGGCAGGAGCCAAGCAGGGCAGTACGTGTTGCTCCAGGCGCAGGAGACCACAGAGGGAAGAGCGGCACGTTCTTGCTGGGGCTGGCATCTGGGGTCGGGGGCTGCCAGCTAACAGCGTGGTGTTGCACAGAACACCTTGCTTCAAGGGCAGGATCTGTTGAGGAGTTTTTCTTCATGCACAAAGATCAAGAGAGATGGCTCTTTAGTGCTGACCTGGGGAGCAGCTCATGGATCCAAGCCAAAACGCACGTAGCAACAACCCTTATAGGTGTAGAGCCTTGGGGGATAATATTGCCAGCAAAACAGAGGGGACAAAACCAGGCTGGTTTCTGTCTTAGCCACTAAGGGCACCGGGTGGACCAGCAGCTTGGAGAAGTATGGGGAGGGGAGGTAAGTGCTACATGTAGTTGTTAAAAAGGACTCATGACCACTGCCTGGAGAAGAGCGGACAGGACATTCTCCCCTACAGCTGATAGAAGTCAAGGAATGATTGTATCAGACAGACACTGCCCATGCTGGAGGCAGCATGTAGAAATGGTGGCTGGTTTGCCACTGATTCTCTGCCCCTGCCTGGCACAAATTCTGTGGAGAAAGTATGGAAGAAAGTTTGGGAGAGTGAGTCTTCTTCATTCAGCCTTGGACTTTACTTCTCCAACAGCTCAGTCACCTGGGCAGCAGTTGCTGCATATGTATGGGGTTTTGAAAGTTAGCAGTATCCTGAGTGCATTATTCCCCCATGTGGAAAGAAGTGCACATGGATCCTTGTGGATCCATGTTGGCCTCCCACGAGATAGGCCTGAGGCCATTGGCCGCTATAATGAGCAAGAAGTTTGTGCCTACTGCCTGCGCCACAACTTTAGACTAAAATGTGATAGTCACAGACTGCTGAATTCAGTTAGAAAGGCATGGAGAGGAGTTTTCCTTATTTGTCTATTAATGGGAAGGTTTAAGAGGGAAGAGTGAAACTGCTTGACTACATCAGAGTTGGGCTGCAGCCATCTGGCGAGGCTGGAGGTGTGGGATGTACATGGGATTTGGAAAGGCCAGAGGACAGGAGAAGGCAGTGATGGCAGTAGGAATGATCTGGATACGGCCAAGTGCTTTAGTTCACTGAACAAAAGAAGCTCTGAACCTGTCAGGGTTGAGGATTAGCCCCTTCTGTCATTAGCATGCTTCCACATTCAGTGTGAAACAGCCATCCAAATACCTTCATCTGGAGGAGGGAGGGTCCTTGATGAGACCTGTGCTAGAGTATCCCCCCATCCCCAGCATTGCTGAGCACTTTTTGAAGAAGTTTTTTAAACCTGGCAAGTGTGGAAAATCAGATAAATTGCTGAAAGCCTGGGGAAGGATGTCTCCGAGTGAGAGACTTGCAGAGATGGGTTGTCCAGTCTGTTAGTGTAGGAAAAGTGTAGAAAAAAAATATTGCCCACTGTGATAGAGTGAGTGGCCTTGGAGAGGCTGGGAGTCCTCTCTTCAGAACTGAGAGGCATTAAAGCCAAGGTCAATCAGACAGATTACAATTAGAAATAAAGACACAGATATTCAGCAGGAGGGTTGACCGACCGCTCTGGCAAATGGACAATGCAAAAAGGCATTTCTTCTGGTGCCCTTCAAGCAAATCAGACATACTTGTGAAATATGTTTTTACCATGCAAACGTTGCTGGAACAGATGTGATAGCAAAGTTTAAAGGCTTGTGATGTACAGAAACCAAACTATATAGTCTTATAACCTTAGCATATAAAACTAAAAATACTAAGTATTGCAACTCTCACAAAGCCCAGGTTCATGAGAAACTTACAACACATCTGTCAGCCTAAAATAATGTCAGGTGAGACATTGTCTCTTTCTCCACAGAAAATGTGAAATAATTTTGTACCTTTTTAGTTGAAGGGTATTTTATTGAGGCATAAACTCAGTCACATTACTTAAGAGGCGCAGCAAGGCAGAAACAGCTGCGCAGACTATGACTACTAGGCAGGTGGCACAAGACAACTTATTCATCATTCCCTTGACAGCAATGGCTTGGTTGTGCTTCCTAGACATCTGTGGAAGGGTTCAACCCAGTTGCCTGGGCTGGCAGAGACAGGAGTCTGACAGAAGAAACTTCCTGATGGTGCCATCACCTTCCCTCTGCAAGCCCAAGAGTGGATTTGGCCAGACTGAACAGTTTCGTGCCAGGGCATGTGGACCAGTTCAGCCCATGTCTCTGCCAAGCACACCAGCTGTGATACCCTCAGATACCAGATAGTTTTCAAAACTGCCAGCATGGGGTGAAAACCTGCCCCACCAAAACTGCTTCACTGGGCACCAAAGAAGCCAAAAGCAAGTGTCTCCTCCCCACCAGGAATATCAGATCCACAGGACTGTCTAGAAGTAAAAAAAATAAACACAAAGCAGACAGAAAACACCTATCACAATAACTAGTTATGAAGTTTATCATTTACAGTTCCAATAGAGAATTTTGCTTAGCTGTGAGCAGATGTGTATTAATGGATGGATTTAAAATGGCTAAACTCAGACAGATCACAAATGCATTTTGGCAATGTAATCCACAAAGTAATACTTACGACAGAACATGCACAATAACACTAATATTTCAAGAGGGATTTAAAAAGAGATGAGATTTACTAGTTGAGAATGAGAAATAAGATTTGATATTTAAATGTACAGGGACTTAAACATGTGGATGAAGAGGTAGGAGTAACACTGTGAAAGGTTCTCAAAGTTCAGAACAAAAGAATCCTGAAGTCAGCTCTTCTTAGCAGGATATGGTGAAGTGAGTTATGTACCTCATGCAATTACAGTGATTTCTGTACACGTGCAAGAAGACAAGCTGCTGCATATTTGTGTGCACTTGTGGTCAGTTGTGACTTTTACTGGTAGTAACATTTTTGATTGTTCCCAATAGCTCATAGACACCGGTACGAACAACTCTGTGGCTGCAGTGGAGTTACCTCTGCTGAACAGAGGCAGCAAAGAGGCCATCAGTCCCAAATAGGTTTAAGTCCATATGGATTACTTGGCATCAGTAGAGTATCTGATCACTAGCTGAACAGGAAAAATCTTTAAGCCTCAGTATAGAATGCAAGTGGTACCATCTTTTGGAGAGATGACTGGAGGGCCAAATTAGGATAAAGTCCAGACACAGAGCTGTAGGGTTAAGTTAAGGTTACAGGAGTTTGCACCAACAGAACTATGTAAGTAGTAATGGGGTTTTTTTAGATGTATTCATGGTTAGTAACATGTAAAAGAAATTAACTTATTCTTTAAGATAAATTCTCTTAAGAAACAGAGATACAGATGTCGCAAAAAAAAGAGCAACATTTTCGTATATTTTGAATTGAGTTTAAGAAGCCTGATCAAGTGCTGCAAAACATATTACTCAGATCTTTGTCTGAACTTTCTGCTGTCTTGTTATTATAAGTGCACACTTCTGTCTATGCTGTCGTCAGACATTGTATGGAACAGATTGACTAGGAAATGTTTTCATGGAAATAATGAATGTTCCTATGTCTGCAGTTACCCAGAAGAATTAGTGTATATATTAGGGCCTGGATACATTCCACTGAAATTTAGGCAACTAGCCTGAACTGTCTCAGAGTTCAGCTTCACTAGTTAGCCCCAGTTCCCAGTGAAGAGATGGGTTATTTTAGTAAGCATTTTACCTAAAACCTGAATTGCTTTGAGCACTTGATGCTTTCTCACATACATGAATGCAGGGGGTCTCTGCCTAACTGCACAGCAGAAAGGTTTCCTGACTCACGGTGGGTCTGGTCCTTCAGTTGCCCAGACCAGGGACTGGCTGGAATACACTTGTCTCCCTTCTGCATACTGGGAAGTCTCCTGTGGCCACAGGTTAGGCCCTATCAGCATTTCTAACTTTTCTAACTTTTCTAACATTTCTAACAGCTCAATACCCAGCATGAGATGGAGCGATGAGTCACTGGACCTTAGTCAGAGAGCTACCTCCATCCAGGGCACTCATCTTAACTTCATTACACTTATGAAGGTTACTTCTTGCTGCCCAGTAAAATCACCCATGGGCAGGTGGGTTACTAAGAGGTATTCACAGGTCTTGATTAGCAAATTATTTTGATAACATAATAACGTGTAGGAAATGCTAAGCACAAAAAATCTACAAAAGAGGGTTGGAAGCAAACTTCTAACCTCAGAAGATTCTCAGCATGAGCTATTCTCTTCCCTCTAGACTTTACAATGCCAAGGTGAGCAGAGCCACACACCGCAGGCAAGAGGTCCTCAAAGTGCATCAGAAGAGGAATTCCACCCTAAACAAATACCTGCCGTAGGGACTTGTGAAGGATTAGAGGCCCTTGAGCTAGGCAGAGTCTGAAGGAGAAGGCTTTGGCTAATTCTCCCCCTTGAATTTTTAAGGAAGTGAGAATAAAAATGAGTGATGCCTCTACTGATCAGCGTAGGTGGGTAATCACACCTGCAGAGACTGGGAACCACGGGCACAGTGTGTGTGATTAGGAAGAAGCAGCAATAAGCCAGCGTATTGTGCATGAGTGGTACAGGATACCACTGTAAACACTTCTAAAGTAAGGTAAAAAAATAAAAGGCATAAATTTATTAGAGATGGTATTATGAGCTATGGGTCATATTTAATTGCAGGACTGATTATTTTTCAAAGATATAGTTGTCTATAGAAAGGCAGAGATATTTTGCAGGTGAATTTTCAAAGATGTTCTGTAAAGAAATTTCTCAGATTATTAATGAATGTTTTGAAAATAGCCCATTCAAAAGAAACCTGTGTCAAATGAGTAAATATTAAAAAAAAAAAATCCATTTACTGGATATTTTTAGGTGTATAAGCTTCTCAGAGCTCAGAAACACAGTTTTTACAACTCATTGATATTCTTTCTGCATAATGTGCAGGCACAGATACTTACACATCTAATACCATCAGAAAAAGGTTTCTGAGTGCGATAATCAGGAGACATCCCAGCCCTGGGTTTCGCTGCTGTGCTGAGTTGAATCTCATTTCGTACATCCAAAGTGACCTCCTTGCCCATGAGGTACAAACACTAATTAGTAATTATTCTATGGTGAAACAATTCCTCCAGTAGCAAGGTGAGGTCTGAGCAAGAAGCTGTGAGATGGTCTTTGCCTGTGGTGTAGGCTTTGACCCAGTTGTGAGAGACAGTAGAGATGTGACTTGTGAGCCTTTGGTTCACTCTTTACAGTGAAACTTTGAGTTGTAACAACATAGAGCTACTACAGAAATAAATGAATTTTTAACAGATGAATATTATTTTTTCGAGTCTTGAGCAGATAATTTAACTTCATGCTATGTGGACATTTAAAGAAAGTTGTCACTATGAGAAAGAAAAAAATGAATCAAGACTGTGGAAATTAATAACAGTCAGTTTTCCTTGCTTTTACTTTGGACTTCGCCTTGAACGGTAGCCACTTTCCACAGTGCTGAGCAGAAAGTTTCCTTCCTGTCATTTATCTTATATCTGGTTTTCTAAGATTACAGATTTTTAATGTCCAATTCTTTAACGATTCCCCCTCTGACTGACATTTACAACATTGGCTAGCAAGAACTAGCAGATCAGCTTTTTTGCTTTTATTAGAGTTTGTCTGTCAAATCAAGAAGAAAACCTTATGAGAAGACTGTTGAGTGGTAAAAAGCAGAAGAAAGGAAAAGGGAAAATATCATCTCCCTTCCATAAAATCCTAACAACATTTGGAAAGTATTAGGAAATAAAAAATTTGGAAATATTTTATAATACTCCAGACCATGGGAAATAGGTGGATTTGGAACTGGTAAAAACTATTGTAGCTCTGTTTAAATTAATCCAAATTTGTGGCATATGATGATCCAGCCCAGAGGTAACATCTTCTAAATAATATTTTTTCTTATTTTTGTCTATGCTGATGAAGTCATTGCTCTGCACCAAAGTGTCAGTGCGTTTTTGAAATGAATCCCTCACTTCAGGGAAGAACACGTTCCTTGTTACTTTAACCCTCTGGACTCCTGTAAAGTGTTACACTTTGCATTTCAAATTGGAGGATGAATTTGGACACTAGTTTCTTTGAGAAGCTGTGCCACTCTCTTGTGCTGATCTGACAAACTATCAGAATTATGAACAGTAATTTCATAGGCTGTAAAGTTTACTTGAAGAACCGCTTCCAGGATGATACCCCTGGCTGGGAATCTCCCCACTGTCGGTGCTGGGCTCCTTCCCAGCCTGCCGGGAGCCAGCTCTGTCCCAGGCAGGAGGAGGAAGCACAAACCATCTGGCAAGGCAGCTTTTCTAGCAGAAGAGGAGTTTTGAATGGAGTTACCTTGGGGGCTGGTGTGGGTACAGTTGCCTTGGACAATCCCGGTCCCCTCGACATCTGCTACATGCTCAAGAAATGAGCAGTGGGGTAACTTTTTTGCAAAGCCTGAGAGAGGATGGAAAATTGTTTACAAAGGGTCATTAAAGTAGAAGGGCAAGAGTTCCATTTAAATAGTAATCTTTAAAGATTTGAGAATGGGTGTTTGTAAATTGATTCTGACTGAACATAGAATTATTTTGTAAACATATATAGACAGGCTGTTTGCAGCCATGAAGGTGGGGGAGTTCTGGAAGAGCCCCTGTAGGTGTTGAGGGGGTGGCAGCTGTGCTGCTCAGGTGGATGTTGGTATGTTCATGGGGGGAAGTCCTGGTGGGAAACCAACTCAATGACTCCAGCAGTTTCATGTTCCTGTTTCCTCCAAGATAAAAATATCTCTTAACTAATATACTACCATGTAACTATAAAAATTGAGATGTTATAATATTTAAATTGGACAATGTGCTGTCAAAGTAAAGCTGCTGCTAGGGCACCTAACCTACTTCATCCCTAGGGTAAATGCCTTGCTGCTGTTGGGCTGGACTCTGGCTGTTGCTGTATGAGGGCTGGAGGCTCAGGATGGCACAAAGCTGAGGAACAAGTTCCCCAGTAAGGTAGGTGCGCTGGTACATCAAGCCCCTCACTCCCTCCAACAAGCAAAAAACCAAAAGAAATCAGCACATGGGATGCCACTGGGACAAAAGACTCACAGGTGTCTGGCACTGCAGAAGCTCTGAACTACAAATAAAAGCAGCAAGTGGATGGGAAAAGACCTATTTATGTCAGGCATGAGCCCTTGCTTAATGCCTTGGAGTAATGCAGAAGCCAATGGCATTTAAGTGATGCAGACTCTGGTTTGTTTCTCTTTGCCTTTACGTTTCCCCTTAAAGTCCATTCATCCCAACCACTGACTAAACTAAGAGGAATTTTTGTTTATTCCTGTTGACAGTGCTATACTTTAATTTTCATCCATGCAGCTTTAACAATTTCTAGTGCTGTCTCACCTACTGATGAGGAAGAACATTGTTTGAGAAATACAATGTTTTCAGTCCTCTGTAGGGCTGTTGTAGTAGCAGAGAAGAGGCCCCACTAACGCAGCCCTCCAGACGTGAAAAGGGGTAGGACATAAATCTTTGTTTGTTACTACGTAAGGATTTAGTTGACCTTAATCTGTATTACAGAGTTCAGCTCATGCCACTGTTTGTGAAACATCATATTTGAAATCTTTCAGACAGGGATTCTGCTTGGTGATGCCACTGCAAACCTGTAGTAAATATAATAATTTCAGTGGATTTGCTTATTCCAGAGCGATACAGCAATTCTTGGGATGAGCTGAAATGTTTATACAGAGACTTACAATACAGGAAGTCTGAGTAAACTGTGTCACCTCCTCCTTCACTAATTTTGAGATGACCTAGATGAACTGCCATTTTCCAAATGATAAGCAGAATTTGATAAAACCAGCTGAGACGACCAGCTGAAAGTTGCAAATCCATCTGGCCAACACATATTGCTGTTTTGCATTTTACCCACCTGATTTCTCCACCCTTCACCTTCCTGCTTTTACCCACAGCCGTTATGTCTCCCCTCGCAACTCAACTCTGATTTTGGTCTTATTTATGTTGCGTTCCTAACAGCTCAACTCTTGACTCCATGGTGAGATACGGCCATTCACACATTACGCAGCAGATCTATGGACCTGGTGAAGTCCCAGTAGTATCTTGATAGCTGAAGAAAGAAAAGGAATTTTTAAATGTGCTTTCTCAGACAGCAAATCTTTTCAATTACCCAACCAGAGGCCCCCTGTGATTCAGCAAGGTAACCATTCCCCCTGCTCAATTTGAAAAGAAGGGTCTTCTGCAACACTCAGGCTTTTTTTGGTGGTGTTGTTTTGTTTCTTTTTCCCAGTTGTAGCATCCCACTTTATCTGCCAAGAGTTAACTTGTCAGTGATACAGTGACATTCCTAGAAAGTTGTAGGCCCCAAAACCAGTTCAAAACTTCTCTTTTGGCTGAGACACCACTCAAGAATCATGGGTTCTACCACAGAAATAGGAACAAGAATTCAAGGTCAAGTGCAATTTTAAGGGTGAGCCTGTGCTTTTGGAAGTAGAATTGCTGCTCTTTGGCTATTTGCTTACTCTGCTATAGTTTTTCAGAGTAAACACAGAGGTACACTAGCTTTCTCTTACTATGAGAGGCACAACGACTGCTGCAGGGGAAAGGCAATTTTCAAAGCCTGGTGTTATGCATCAAGTTGGTTCTAACTGTGAGGCAGTATCATGTCAACTCTCACAGACCGTTTGTCATCACAGGTTGAAAACAGGAGGCTTTGTCAACCAAAATAAAGGTTTGTTTATCAACATCCTGGAAGTTGGCTATTAACCAGAATTTTTTTCAAAGAAATCTTGCCAATTTCTTGTTGGCAAGAAATCTTTTAAACTGTGCACAAAATGCTCCACTGCTGCATGAAAAGGAATATTCAGTCCTTGAAAATGAAAAAAACCCAACAACTTCTTTCATCATACAGATATATCCATCTATCTATCTATCTATCTATCTATCTATCTCTATATCATCCCAGGATGATGGCTGTCACTCTGAAACCTGAGCGTGCTTCCTGCAGTAAACTTATAACCAGAGCAAAATGCATAAGACTGGAAGTGGCCTATGGAAAAAAGACATTTCCGTTCAGGTTAAGTTCCTTTCTTCTTCCTTTTTCTTAAACGCAGCTCTTTAAAACACCCTATATTTTTGTTATAAACATCACAAGGCAGCATTAGAGTATGACAGACCAGGCTTTGCTTTTTATGTTCAACAAGCTTGCTTTTCCAGTGAATATTATCACTTGGGTCTCAACAACCCCAGGCAGCGCTACAGGCTTGGGGAAGAATGGCTGGAGCTGCCTGGCAGAAAAGGACCTGGGGGTGTTGGTTGACTGTGGGCTGAACATGAGCCAGCAGTGTGCCCAGGTGGCCAAGAAGGCCAACAGCATCCTGGTCTGTAATCAAGAACAGTGTGGTGAGTAGGACCCCAGAGGTGATTCTCCTCCTGTATTGGGCACTGGTGAGACCCCACCTCGAGTACTGTGTCCAGTTTTGGGCCCCCTACCACAAGAAAGACATTGAGGTGCTGGAGCAGGTCCAGAGAAGGGCAACGAAGCTGGACTTGGTTTCTGGAGCACAAGTCTTATGAGGAGAGGCTGAGGGAGCTGGGGGTGTTCTGTCTGCGGAAGAGGAGACTGAGGGGAGACCTTATCGCTCTCTACAACTCCCTGAAAGGAGTCTGTAGAGAGGTGGAGGTCGGTCTCTTCTCCCAAGTTACTGTCCCAAGATGACAGGACAAGGGGTAATGGCTTCAAGTTGCACCAGGGGAGGTTCAGGTTAGATATTAGGAAATATTCCTTTACTGAAAGGGTTGTCAGGCATTGGAATGGGCTGCCCAGGGAGGTGGTTGAGGCACCATCCCTGGAGGTATTCAAGAGACGAGTCAACATGGTGCTTGGGGATATGGATTAGTAGTGGATTGGTGTTGTTTAGGTGTGGTGGGGTTTGTGTGGGATTTTTTTGTTTGTTTGTTTGTGAATATTTTTTGTTTGGTTTTGGTTTTTTTCATTGGTTGGACTAGATGATCTTAAAAGGTCCCTTCCAACCTAGGTGATTCTGTGATTCTGTGAAAGGAATATGGTTTTCTCCCAAAGCCACGTCCATCTTTAGGCCTGTGCTTTACTAATGCACACAGCCACAACCAGTCCATTCCTTCACCGTTGTTCCTGAACTCAGGGGTGCACCTTGAGGACTATTGGCCTTCTCAGGCAGGGTCTTGCTTTGGGCAGCAGCTTCTGTTCTCGCTATGCAAAGAGGCGCTTAATTGCTACTTCCAGTTAACCCAAGTAAAAACTAATTTGCATGCCTGGGACTGATCCCTAAAATTAAACCATATGTTTAACAGCTGCCTTTAGCTGCTTTCAGCTTTAGCAATGGGGTAGCTTAAGCAAGGTCTGAAGAGGAAGCAACCACATAACAGGGAAAGAAGGAGTGTCCTCATGTATCTTTAGGTCCTATATTGATTTATTTATGGCTTATGCATTTCTAAAAGTGCTGCTGGAAGCTCCAAATGTTGCATTTTTGACAGAAAAAAAAATTATTCCTGGGAAAGTTTCTATTTGTTTCCTAAGAATGATTTGGACCCCTCAGTGACGTGCACTTGGGACAGTAACACCAGCCTCTTGAGAGGATGAACAAGGCTGAGAGCCTGGAAAGCCCTGGTCCCCAGATGGCTTGTGTGAAGGCAGCACCATGGGGAGACTTCCCCTCCTGCACACCCTCCACACGCGCTGTGAAGGGGGCAGAGGTTTCATCTAATCCATAAGAAGAAAAGTTCAGTATGTGGGACCTGTTCTGGACTAATGAATGATTTTTTTCAGCCAGACGGATTTCTGAAGGGGCAACTTTTCCCTTTTTTCCCCGTCTGGCATCCACAGTGAAGAAGAGGCAATAAAAATTGATGGGGATGGAAAAGGAAACAGCCTCATGACCTCATGAAGGAAAATGACGCATTGTCATCAATCTCTGGGCTTTACAGCTTTGCTCCACACTGCAGAGCAGACAACCTGCAGGTCCCATGCCCCAGGAGTCCTCTGGCTTCAGATCACAGCAGCGCTGAGGTCCCTTTGCTGTCACAAGCACAGTGGGAGAGCTGTCCTTCAGCAGCATCTGCCCTGCCCAAGCCAGAGGGATGCGGACCAGCCGTGTTGGTGTTGTGAGGTGGGAAAAGGCAGAGGTATGTTCAGGCATCCTTGGTTGGGGGTCTCAGCCCCTTGGAGCAGGCTCATGGCACCAGCTACTACTTCTTGACAAGTTATTCAGCTCGGCGGCGCCCCGGCAGCAGCCTGTCTGCACCTTTCTAGTGCCCAGCTAATGCGATGTGATTCGAGTTATCTCTGCTCACACTCACAGAGCTCTTATAAGCAATCACCTCGCCTTCCCTTTGCCCTGGGTTAGCAAGGCATCTGTCAGCAGCTCTTACCCCTCCGCTGACACGTGGTGACTTACTAATCTGTGACTTTGGGGTGACTCCAGCAGTCTCAGGGCAGTGATGTTCCTTCTGCTCCAGGATCCCTACAGCAGAAAGGCAGAACAGAGTTGCGACCACACCTTAAATACAAGAACTTCCATTATTTTTTACAAACAGATATGCACATGCATTTATTTGTATGCTATATTTATACAGTATATCTATGTATGTTTACATATAAACACACATGCTCACTTTGTGTATATATATGTATGCATGTTGGTGTGTATGTATATATAGAATCATAGAATCATAGAATCACAGAATTGTCTAGGTTGGAAGGGACCTTAAAGATCATCTAGTCCAACCATCAACCTAACCCTGACAAAAATCACTAAACCATATTCCTAAGGACTACGTCAACCCATCTTT
>BJBW01014326.1:0-39051 GCA_004320125.1 Scolopax mira | reverse complement strand
TCCCTGGAGGGATTTCAAAGCCGGGTTGACCTAGTGCTTAGTGCCATGGGTTAGTGATGGTTTAGATCAGTGAGGCTGATGGTTGGATTTGGCGATCTGAAAGGTCCCTTCTAACCTGGACAATTCAATGATTCCATGATTCTATATTTGCATACCTAAAATCTCAACAGCTAAGTCTTTACACCAGCTTATTTTGGTTATAGGTAGAAAGACAGTAGAAGGCCAAAGCAACACAGTTTGATTTTACAGAACATCATTCAATGTATACATGGAATGGTTTTGATAAGGAAGACACCAACAGAGAACAAATAAGAAAAATGTATGATGTCATTTCAGAGAGTCTCTTTCCTGATCATAAGCTCTAATTACAGATTTTCTTCACAGAGCACTGTATAATTTACTCAGCCAAATTAAAAAGAGGGAGCACATCATGGAAAATTGAAAAGCAAAGTAATTAAATTAGAAAATGGAATATGTAAGTAATAAATGCCCAGAAAGCATTAGAGAGCTAACACAAGATGAAAAAGAAAGTAATTTCTCTATTTAGTTCCAAACAATAAGATTTATGACTAAAATGATGTACGCAGTTAGATTGTGGCTTCATTAATGAAAAAGAGGTTGCTAAATCAATACCTGACTAACAGCTGAAATAACAGGTTGCCATAACATTAGAAATATCTATAAATTTGCTTTTTCAGTTAAACATATTAAAATGGTTCCAGTTAGAAAAACTGCCTAGTAACATAAATAGAAGGAAGCTAAATGAAAGAAAGGAAAATATTAAAAGGAGAAAACCACTTTGGAGAATTGCATGCCTCAGTATGGAAAAATATTAGGGACATGATAGCAAACCCAGGTGCAGCACATGTAATGACTCTAGTGGGAATTCTCTCTTAAGATCTTGCAGAAATAGGTCTTAGTTTGCTAGGAGGGGCGAGTGCTTCACTGGAGAATGCATTCCTTATCCACCTCCAGGTGAAACAGGTCCAAGAATTTCAGCCCAGGCCCCAGAGGACAGAAGCTCTCCTTACAAAACATTACCCAATAAAAAGTTAGATGCAGTGAAGCACAGGCTGGTCCAGGGTGGAGCTGAAGGCCCTCTCCCCACTAGGGACAACTGCCCACCCTAGGAGAGCCTGTGACTAGGGATGGTGCAGCATGTGGTGCCATGCATCACAGCCACACCACTCTCCTCAGCACAGGGGTGAGAAAGAGGAGACTTTCCACATCTGTCAGGCTTTTCATCTTCACAGCTACAAAAAATAAAAGGATGGACCAAGAGTAGCTCCTTGTAAGGAGCTCCTTGTGAAGAAAGCAACTGAGTAGGCGAAACGGGTGAGGAGAAGGCTTTATAAGAAATTAGAAGAGCAGGGAAGCCCCTTTGAACAGAGAATTAATTCACTTAAAAATTGCTGCTCCAGAACAAGAAAAATGATGTGACATTCCAGTCAATATGAAACATGCAAAAATATAAGCAAAAATTTCTGAAAAGTCATAAACCATCTAATTTCTAAGGCAAAACACTTCCAGGTCCATTAAAAAAATTCTACTGTATTTTTGGGAGAGTAAAACAGGTCCAGAAGTAAAATGTTTGTTTTCAAGTTAAGCAAAACATTTCTTTTGGCACCACAAATCATTTTCCCCAAAAATACTTCTCTTCAGCAACAGAATTAAAAATGCAAAACAAAAATAACCTAATTATTCACACAACTTAAACCAGAAAGAAAGGATAGCAAATGTGTAAGTAGCAGAAGATGAGAAAGCTGAATTCAAAGCAATAAGGAGGGGTCGGGATGTGGAATTTCTGTGAAGAAGAGCTAGCTTTGCCATAATTCACATAACCTCATTAGAAAGTCATATTCCTTTACCAATATTTTGTTTACTTCTGCTTTGTACCTGTTGTCAGGTTAGACTCTGTGACATTTGGTAGTCTCCCCTGTATGTGCAGCTCATAATGACCAAATGATTTACTAAAGGCTTGAAAGCCTATCATTCAGGCTTTAATATTCTTATTTACACTAAATTATTCAAAAGATTATGCTCAGAGGGAAATAATGAAGTGCCTAGATGATGGAAGAAGAGGTTTGAAAACAGGTCTGCAGCACATACGAACACATGCTGGCTTTTCACGGACAGGACAAATGAGAAATGGTTTAGATAATTTACGTTCCTGTTAGCTTTAAAATCGCTCTCACAGCTTGACAAGATACAGCCTTCAAAAGCTTCTCAATGTGCAATGGTGAGAGAAATACTGGTTTGACATCTCCGTTAAATCAGAGGAGTGTTTCTGCAAAGAGCCCGAGTCCAATCCTTACAACAAGTGAACAAGCATTAATGAGTGCTATTTTCCTAGTCAGGTGCGATTACAAGAGCAGAAATATTTAAATAATAACTATTCCCTAGAAATACACAAAGGGAGAGAATGAACAATACAAAGTCGGGAGGAGGGTGGGAAATAACACCTTTCATTGTTACAGGGCTGCATCTAACCTCTCAAGATGGGAGCACACACATAAGCTTCAGCCTCTAGGAAAACCTTATTTTTACTTGCAGTTTTTAAGAGTAGTAGTAGCTCCACAGCCCAAAGCCATCTCGGTTTCATTTACTGGCAGCCCTGAGGTCACTTGCATGAGTAAGCCTCTGAAAAAAATCTCTGTCAAGCAACTCCAAGAATACCACCCCCTTCCGAAAAGGTTACTTTCAAACATGGCAGAGAGGACACTCGTACTGGCCCCATTAAAAGGCTGCTGTGTCCAACAGCTATTGTTGAAAGGGATGGTCAGGAAGGTCAGCAGTTTCTTGGTGTTAGAAATGCTCACAGAAACAGCCAACTCGGTGCACTGCATCTTCAAACTCCCAGAGGATTTCCTTCGTGCACCTTCTTCATGCCCAAAGAGATGGACGTGCTCAGGACGTGCTTTAGTTCCAAGAACTGAAACGCCTGACTGGAAAACACCATAATGAGCAACAGATGTAGAAGAGTAACAGGAAATTAAGATGTTCTTTGGGAACGTGGGAATAAATAGGGCTTTACGCAATAAATAATCATAATACAACTGCTCATTTATACACAACAGCCTTCAATTATCAAACATTTAACTAAGAAGCCAACAGCTCAGAGAAAAGCAAAAATCAATGTGGCCTGACAAAGAGGGGATCTGCTGGAGGAACAAGGAGCCCACGCCTCCTCTTGCTGCAACTGAGCCAGGCAGATAACAGAGCTGCAGTAATTGTCCGTCATGAAGGCTGGGGTGGACTCACAAAGGCTAGCTTTGGCATAATGAGCATAATCATCCATAATCAGCAGGAAGGAGAAGGTTCCTCCAGAGGGCAAATCGAAGCAGGAGGAGAAACTTAATGTAGCTCTTCAAAGCATCCTCTTTGTAAGAGCTCTTCTCTCTCTCCCACGCCGATTTTAGACAGAGACCAGGAAGACTTGCCCATCCTTCATAATTCAACAAATAGCTCATAATAGCTTCAGATTTTTATTTCATCTCAGGCTAAATTTTGCTGCAACTTTTAAGCGAACTTAGAAAAAGTTCCTCAATAACCACTCTCTGAACACGGAGACAAGCACAGGTCAAAAATCTTCTTCTTTTTCTGTTGCAAACCCTTTTCAGCACAAAACATGGTGATCATAAGGCTGAGTCTATTGGGGTCCCTCAGGTGAGACTCTTAGGGCCCACTGATGGATACTGTATGTCACAGACTGCACCCCACACCACTGTTCCCATTTTCCTGCACCTCAGAGTCCTTCAGCTACAGCTTTCACCTGACCTGGAGTCCTCCCCTGTAAGACTGATGGCAGACAGAAATCCCCAGACTTATCCTAGATCCCCTTCCTCCCAATATAAATATGAATATAAATATAAATAAATTGGTCTCCTTAAAACCAGGTGGTATCCAAGGGGAGATGAAGAAAAAGCAACTCAGGAGGAGGAAGAACGCAAATGGGGATTGCTCTAGAAAAATACCAGCGTGTCTCAGGAAAGCACCATATTTTTCTAAATGCTGTGCATCAACCCTCAGCTCCCTCTGGCTGTGTCTGTGGTTCTGCCTGAACCACCTTTAAATGTGGGTATTGGTCACAGTCCAGCTTCAACAATACACTTCCTCTAAAACAGGCTCTAAGTTCAGGAAAAAGGAAGGAGAAATTGGCTCACTCCAAGTGCTGCATAGACATGGCTAGACCCAAGTAACCAAGAGCGTGGTGGTGGTGGCCATGCCACTGAAGATCATTATCAGTGACTTCGATTATTAGATGCAATGCATCCTTTCTACATTTGTGGATGACATCAAATGTGGGGGAGCAGGAGATACAGCTGGAGCTTGGGATACGTAGTTTGCAGACGTCCCTGTCCACCTAATTACTTCTAAGATTCTAGGACACATAGATCAACACAGAGTGAAAAGCTTACGCTTCTGCATGTGGTAGCCATGTGGTAGCCACATCAGCATAGCTGCTTTTTCCTGGCAAACTGAAAGTTGGCTGGGTGAGCTGTGTCTACCCTCTGACTCTTCTTTGCTGCATTGCAATCCCATTTCACATAAGTACACTAATTGCATGATCTGAGCGTGTGGGAAACACTAGTTCTGTGCTTAATGACACTGAGATAATTGGCTGGCATATGGCACCACGAAGGCTCATCCCAGTAGCATCAAAGTGCTGTTTGTTACCTCCCAGAACTGGGTGTTGGCAAAGAGTAGCAGCGATTACTTTCAGAATACCATTTGTCTGAATAGGAAGCCTTAGGACTCTTCTGGGCATGCAATGTCCACAGCTGCACATTTATTCAGTAGGAACACTTTAATCTTTTGCAGCCGCTGTTGGACTGAACTGTTTGGTACAAATAGTCAAGAAGAGGTGAGCAACAGCAATGGGGGCCTGTAAAGGTGGAGAAATGGATCTGTAGGCAAATCCAGTTTTATTAGGAAAAAGGTGGGGGGGTGAGAAATATAATAAATGTAACGCAGTGAAAGCCCTGTTGATCTGTTGGAGTTCCATGCTGCAGTGAATCCTCCCAGAGCACATTTGTTGCTCAGAAAATAATAAGAAATCAAGTTAAGAGCAATATTTGCTGGAGTGAAATATGCTGAGACTAGTCTAAACTCATCTAGTCTGAATGCAGCACAGAAGAACGTGACACAGTGTTGACAAAGCATTAGATAAACAACCCACCTAAAGTAAACACATGTTAATTTGCAGGGTATACTGTACTGTACCATTTACAAACAATCTGTCAAAAAAAAAAATCTGTCTCTTTTGCTACATCACGTTCCAGGAGTTAAGAGAAAAGAAAGAGAAAGGAGGAAATAGCATAGATTCAATCATCTGCTACAATAGAAATTTGAAATAGAAATGTGCCATTTAAATGTGTAATGCAGGATACATGCTAAACATATTCAGAGGCTTTTCAACATCCTATTTTTTCCCAAAACAGTATAGACAGACAAGCAAGTTTAGAACAACATCATATATTGCTTTGCATGATGATTCAGAATGCAGAAGGACTAAGTTCATCTTCAAAACTAATTTTTTTTTCTCAGGGAGCATTATTTTTACAATTCCAGAAAGCACTATCTATTAAGCCCTCCACTTAGCAGTATTGTTAATCCACAGCATGAATAATGAATATGCATTCTTGTCTGAAAGCAACAGCGAGAAAGACAAAGGATGAAATTCGGGGGGGGGAAATGGTGCACCAAGGGTGACATGAGCCTGCTGCCACTCTGACCCTACGTGCTCCCTTTCCCTCCTCTCCTTGGGTCTCCAGGGCACTGGGAAACGCCTGGCACATTTGCAGAGCTCCTGCTGGTTACTTCCCCTCTTATTTCCCCAACTGTCGTAGTTATTTCCCCAACTGCAACAACCTCTAGTATCCAGGGCTGAGCCCTCGAGTGACGGCCAGCTACTGTGACTGCTTTGCACAGCCCTCGAGGCTGGGGGGAGAAGATGCACAGAAACAACAACTTTTTTCAGTAAAACTGTAGGACAAAAGACCCTTGGGCTGGAGTGGCTTTTCACCCCCACCCCCACTCAGCAGGGCTACTCCTGAATCACAGAGACAGGGGCCCAGCCAGGTTTCCAAGCTGCACACATTTACACCCATCTGTCAGAAGGATGAGCTGCCATCGGCCACCATGGGAGGATTCTGGGCATAAAAGGCCAGTCCCAAGGACAGGATGGGCAGGCTGTGGTCCTAACCTTCCCAGTGACATCTGCTCTGCATGGCACTCCTGCTCTGTGCCAGCTCTGCACTGCCATATGTCTACTTATATTTTATACACCTATTGGCGGAAAGGGGGGGGGGGGGGCGCAGCTGGAATGAAAGTGAGAGAGGCCTGGGGTCTCCTGACCAGTTTTCTGATTTTTGGTATATTACTTTAGTTTCCCTGTGCTGCCAGATATCTTTCTAAATCCATGAGAATCAAAATTAACACATTTACCTTCCTACAGGCTTTTCCCACACATGCTTTAAATCTCTCTATGAAATTGAAATATATTTTCTAGAATTTGCTTAGATATTCTGGAGTTTAACCCTTTTTTTTTTTCTTTTTTTTTTTTTTTTTAATGTATGGACCCTCCCTCACCCACTGGGGATCCATCCCCATCACCCAACTAGCTCTCCCTTGCTCTCACTCAATGAAAGAGCTCCCGCTGCTCAGCACCTGGCTGTTTGCAGCTGCATTAGGACAAAAGTTTTGAATCATCTTTTGGAAGAGATGGGGTTTATAACAGAAAAAGAACTATTCTCTCCTGCGGTATTTGGGTCCAGACAAATGACATTCCCTGCATGTTGACCATTTTTGGCTAGAGGGACGCTCATCTCCCTTGCAATGACAGGCTGAAAGCTTCATTGCTTTGATATGACAAAGAATCCCTCGAGAGAGAAAATTGTTGTGTCCATGGACCGTGTACCCAGATGGCAGTGCTCCTCACCCCCAACTCGGGGAGATTGAGCCTGCATTAGTTCTGTGCATGCATATTAATGTTTTGTCAGTGGACAGCTAGAAGGGATATAAAAAGAACAGCTTCATATGAGGAAAAAGCTGTCTGCCTGCTTTGTCCATGATGTGGTCATTTGTCATTTACGAGATACTACCTCAGGTACATCCCATTATCCTGCCTTCAGAGCACACCTGGCAGCAGAGGCTGCATCTCTATTTTGACATCCACAACCAAAGACATTTCCCAGCAGAAGCAGTAGGAGAGGATCCACAAGAAACTGGATGGTTTTCTGCTGAACATTTTTAAGGAAAAGAGAACTGATTTTCTTCTTCTTCATTTGATATATATTGTTTTAAGGATCTCATAAGGTTCTTCTGTAACCTAATTTTAATGATTACATGTTTTTGAGGGGGAAATGAAAAAGCAATACCTTTGTCAGTGAGCATGCTTGATTTTACCTGACCTGAAAAGGTTTAACAGTATAACAGATATTTGTCAAAGTCATATCACTACATCTGATGATTATTGTGTTAGCATCACTTTTATACCCACAAAATGAATCATAAACATGTCCCTATGACTCAACATTTCCCATCTGAAATGGAAAACTAGAATGAAAGTGTTAACAGTAAAATAAGAAAAAACTGGCACAAGGTAGAAAAAAGCCAAGCAGCTGCACAAACAACTATGGATTAAAAAGTTTACCAACATAGTCTGTGTAAATCAGATAAACTGTAACTATTCAACTAGATTGTTATTTTTTCCAATTGACTTGATTAAAACTAGCAAACGTGACATCAAAAAATATTGATATTTACTAGGTGAAAAAAAAAGGCAGTGCTCAGACCTGCGTCCTGGCTGGGTTCCTAAGATAGAGATGTGTCCAGGAGGGCTCTTCATGACTCTTACCAGAACATACAGTTCAGCCACTAAATGTAAACTCCTCTGGTAGAGGCGCCTCCTTCCAATGTTTCACTCCCCAGGTGTCACTCAGCTGTTCCTAATACGAGTGAATTCCCTGTTCCTCCCAATCAGTGACTGCATTTACAGTGGCACTTCCATCTGCAGCATTTTGCACTCTCAAACCACACAATCTAAAACCTGTTTCCATCAAAAAGCTGGAATAGCCATAAGACAGTCCCTAATGCGTAATTAGTAAAATGTGAAATGTCTGAGATTAAATTCTCAGCCAATGTAAAATAGCAAAGCTCCTCTGGAGTTTACTGAGATATTTTGTCCATTCTTATAAGCAAAGGATCTGGAACATTACAGCAATTTCTTCTTGTTTGACTCAAGCCACTCACTTTCAGCACTGTCAACTACCTTCAAATATTTTGATTAAGGTTTTTGTAAGTGCGGAGGAGCGGATGGGTGAGGGAGCTGAGTAAATTATGGATTGTCGCTTGGTTTCTGCCAACTTAAATCTGGTTCAGTTCACACGGAGGAGTTTGTTTTGATGGTTTCCTAACAGCCCTTCACACGCCTTAGAAAATAACCATTCATTTTTTCCACTCCTGATTTTTCTTCTTCAAGACAGGGGCTGTGCTGGCGGGTGAGAAGACATATCTCAGGGCTCAACACCTAACAGCAGGTCTTTATGGGAATGCCAAGAGGCATTCTGCTTTTCTCTTGGTGCTGCCCGGGCAAACCACATCTACCAAATGAACCTAAAAAAAAAAAAAAGGATGGCACGTTTAGCTCATAGCTACGCTGCAGTCAAGACCCAGTCGGTGTGCAAATGTGCCACGGTTACTGACGTTTGCATAGACAGTCCTGCACACTGCTGCCACGGGAGGGAACAGGGCAGCAATCCTTGAGGACTAAACTGAGGAGAACCCAGGTGTACCTCCATGCTCACCTGCCCCCGTCCTGCAGCTTAACCAGGTAACTACCAAACGCAGAGCAGTTTCTCTTATTTAAATGACACCGCTAATAATTAATAGTATTAAGCTCCTCTGTATTTAGGGTCTGCAGCGTGGTCCTAGCAGGTAAAATCCTTGAGCCTTCTTCTTCTGCTGCTAGGGAAGGAGCTAAGAAGAGATACATTTCAAAAGACATTATTAAAAAAAGGAACACGCCGTCTGCAGTGGAGGACTGCAAATTTCCTCCACTGATTAAAGCAGGTCTACCCTGTCAGCACGGCTGAGTCAAAGCACCAGATTAATTCTGGAGATGCTCCGAGTAACCGCCAGCAGCAACGAGGAAGGTCACAGCCAAGGTTACGGTGTCACTCCTTCAGGACGGGGCTCTTAAATAAACCACAAGGACTGTTTGTAGCTCTTCTTAGTATCTGCTTTCCTTTCTGTTCACCTCCAAGCCTGTTGGCCAGGGTGTAGGGGAGAGAAGGCTTTTGTTAATAGAGGTGGAAATTTGAGTTTTTCAGACAGCTATACCAAAAACTACACCTTGTTTTTGGTTTTATACCTTCACTCCTGTAATCCCGCAGTGAAATGAGCGGCAACCAAGCTCACACTGCGTCCCTGAAGGACTCTTCTGTCTACCTCACTAAAGGTGATGGAGGGTGGAAACTCACACTGTCCTTTTTCCAGAGAGGACACAATGCTCTGTACAGGCGCAGAGAACACCAGTGACACCAGCCAGCCAGCTTGAGAGACACAGGAGGAGGACAGGGGGAAGAGTACAAAGAGCACGCAGTATGAGCCTGTCAGTTCATAAAAAAATAAGTTCTACTCTGTTTTTATGGTGGTTCCTATAAACTCCACAAAGTTGGGCTGACAGCACGTGCTTAATGGTTAGACCTGATTACTAGTAATCAGGGCTTGTGCATTCCTGAGTCTCTTACAAACTCATTACACGAATGCAACGACATCACGTGGCTCTCCCATAGAGCAGTCTCCCTGCCTTCATGACGACATTCCACCACCCAGAACGAGGATTCTGGGGCTCAATCAGAAGGGGTTTGTACTGTTCTTTGAGGCTTTTAAGTGAAAGGTGTGCCATCGATGTTTTTCAACTGTACGGCCTTATAACATGGTGCTCACATGAGTAAGTGCTCTATTGCTTAAATAAATAAAAGGTAATAATTAAAGGAAATTTGGTTTTATATATACAGAAATATTTAAGTGAAAAAATATTAGGGTTCTGTTAATATTGATCTTTAGGGTCTTTCCATGATTTGATGACAGAGCCATAAAACCCAGATGTTGTGCTCTTACTCTATACCTTATTTCCCTAACCATCTTTCCCCCAGAAAATGAATATTTTATTTATTTGTGAAGAGAAAATTAATATAATTTATTTTCCAATACACCTTGCAACTATACCTTCTGTGTGCATCAGCCCTAAAGACAGCGGGTACAGACAAGAAGGTAGGTTGCAGCAATATCAAAAATGAAAAAACTCATTTAGCATCTTTTAATGTCAGCCTCATTTCAGAGCCTCATAGCTTAGTGTTTTTACAAATGAGCTCTGAGGAGCCTGTGAGATTTTTGTCAGATTTTTGCAAATCCAGTATTGGCAAATAGATATAGCAAGGATAAGACAATGTTACGCAAAGCAAAGCCAACTGTTATTAGCTTCTTCATTTTTCCTTTTTAACTGTAATGTTGCTCTAAAGAGAAGAGCAAACGCCAACACACCTTTCCAGAGCAGTCTATTCAATTTTCACTGTAAGGGCCATTCATCACAGAGTCGGTTGCTCCCTTGCTATGCCTGCAGCAACTTCCAATTCAAGTACATTAAGCAATTGCTTTTTTGATAATGCAATGAACTGATGGCACCGCAACTTTATTATAGCTGGATTGCTTATCAAGTAACACTTGTGGAAGTCTCTATTTTCAAATAGAAAGTAAGAGTAAGGCAGAAGTTGGAGTAAAGGGGATTCCAAGAAATTAAGTGTTGTGTTCTAAATAAAACTATTTGAAGTCTGTTCATTTGGGTTTGGTTTTTTAAGTGCTGTCAAGGACAAGTATGTTCAACATTTGTGGTATACAGGCTTTTAAAAATGCCTTTTTAAAATGAGGTATAATGTTATAAAAGAAGGAAGAAAAGCTGGAAAGCTGTTTTTGGAGAATGAGACTGCATCATCATAAACTCATCAGGAAAGGAACAGTACACATTGGTACACGTTGTCGTAGTTCTGGCACCAGACATCCCCAATTTTAATTGGGACCCCTAGGCACTTCTAAGTTAAAAACAACAAAGAACAGCTCTAGTAATACGGAAAAATGATCCAAGTCTGGAAATGGTGGCTATCAACTCTAAAAAAAAATAAATAAATTGCCTAAATCTTTGAGCAGTTGTTCTTTTGTTTTGTTGTTTGTTTGCTGGTGTTGTTTGGTATTTTTTTTAATTTCCAGAGCAAACTGGCGTTTGGTGAAGATATATTTAGCTTCAATTCCAGTTTTCTATTGAAAACTAGATTAAAATACAAAATGCAGCTAGCTCTAGCCTTACATTGCTATTGATAATAAAGGAAGAATATTAAATGTAAAAGACTGAAACCTCAACAGAAGTTATAGGACTAAAAGACATGTCTATAAACCACCTTTAATGAAGGCAACTTAAAAGCATGCTGGTGGCAATTCTCAAAATGTACAAGCTTCACATGAGATACATAGGACTATGGATATGATGTCATCAGTAGCTTTGAGCTGTCCTTACTCTTCTCTACACTGGCCATAAGGAGTAGCTTAAACACTTATCATAGCGAAGCACAAGAGCGAATTGGTGCATCCATGGAAAGAGGACAGTTTTTAAATGCAAACTCTACATTTTTATTATTCTATTTCACAGCAAATTCTTCATGGAGCATAAACAGTTTGGGGGTTTTTGGGGGTATTTTTGTTTGTTTGTAGGGGTTTTTTGTTTGGGTTTTTTTGTTTGTTTGTTTTTTAAAGGAGTTAACCTCTGCAGTTTGGGAGATTTATTTTCAATGTAAATGGTCGTTTCCAAGTCGAGTGCTTGTTTGGCCACTTGACTAGTCAAGCATCTAAAGAGAGGGAGAGTCAAATGCAAGATAGCAGCATTAAGAGTTTTTCTATAAATATGGAAAAAATAAAATGTTGCGCAGGTCGATGTGATATTAATTCACAGTGATTCTAATTACCAAAACAATGCTAGGTCTTTTGATTAAAAGATCTATTCCAAGCATCACCTTTTATCTCCTAGCATATAAGAACCATTTTGTTGCATGAGAAGACTTTAAAACTTTCCCTTTACAACTTATTATATACTTCAATCTCTTGTTGGTATAAATAAGAAGTCCTCACTCACTTTACTTTTGTATTGCACCAGAATTGCTTCTCTCCTGTTGCCACAAAGGAAAATAAGAGCTGCCATCCTAATGTAGGTCAATGTCCAAATACTCCAAATCCCTCTTCAAAGTACTCGATAGCAGATGTCCTCATGTATAAAACTCTCCTCATGGATATTTGTGCCATAAACCACTATCCTTCAGCCCACACCACAAGCAAATTAATCTCCAGTCAAGATGTAAAATTCTTAAGAACAAAGATTGCCTCCAGGTTTCACCTCGCTGAGCACTACTGGGAAACTGCAGCCCCTGTAGACATGGCAGGCTCACCCAGTGGCCAGAGAGACACCTACGTGTGGCTGGTTCTTCTACTCCATTCTCTCCCATTTCCTCAGCCCCCCTCCCACTGGCCTTGCTGGACAAGCTGGGCAGGGCTGTAGAACACTATTTTGAATCTTTAGCACAACAGAGCACACACACAGTCTGGATGGTGAGCATAAATGCTTCAGTCAAGTCTAAAATGAGTTACATGCATGTTTTGTAAAACTCACTTAAGAGAAGAAAACTTACTTATTTCCCTTTCCTTTCTGTACCCAACATGCTTTTATTTTTGTCCCCACAAAGTGTGGAGGAGTTAAATAAGAAAAGTCATCTTGTGTCTTACATACATGGAAACAGGCATTGTAAAGTCTTTATTTCGAAACCACTTAAAAGTTAACTTATTCAGTTCATGGGTAACAAATGAGTTTCTCATATAGTTATAAGCAAAAAATCCCAGCCCTTTACCCAGTCCTCTCAAACGTGCACAATCTTTCTCTAGCCAGCTTAATTCAGATGGGTCCCCTAGAACGTGGGGGCAGTCATCAAAAAAGCAAATGATGTTTGGAGATAAAGCATCCATGTCCCTCAATGAAGGCTGAGATGCTTTCCCAGCCCGCTCGTTCAGCTGCCCATCTGCTATCGCATGCTGCGTGTCAAACTTGATCTCAGGACCCTCAGCACAAAAGGACATGACAGACTCAAATGGGTGACACAAATAAGGAGTGACATTTGCAACGTAAATAACACGAGCTGGAGAGATTAACCAGTAACTATTTCCATGCCAAAAAATAACTGGTCTATCCCTTTATTGCCTTATTACTCCAGATTGAAGAGTAGAGTAGAAGTAATGTTTTTGCAGGTGTGAATAGATGAAGAGACAGTGTAGAGACACGCACCTAGAGGCAGGCTTGTTTGTCTAAAGGCTTCTTAATCTTTTGTCATATTTTTATCTATTAAAATATACTACCCTTCCCTCCAGACTTTGCCTGTTGCTGCATGGGCCATTAATATTGCAATTACATATGGTATTTTAATCTAGGTAAGTAAAATTAAGCATCACTTAAAGACTTCCATCTTAGCAGTCACCTCTTTTCAACATATTGGGACTATTTTTCAGGTAAATATTTCATTCGAGACATCCCACAGCAGAAAATTAATAGACCATCTGTATATCCATCATCCATCCATTAAGCAAAATTCCTCTTCATCAGCCTCCTCTCAAAGCCAACACAACCTGGTTAGAAGCAGAAGTCAATGTGTGTTTTAGGCAAAGGCAAGGGCCAGGTTGTGCTATCCTGCTGCGGAGGCACGATGCCCTTCTCTGCATCACGGGGGGGGCTGAGCCCCTCTTTAAGCCTCAGGGCTACACAAGCACTAAGGTGCCAGTGAGCCTGAAGGGGAGGAACTCTGTCTGACTCAGAGCCAAAGCCTATTAGAAACATAACAAGTGATTTCCACAGTCATTTTCTGGAACGAGTGACTAGCTTTGAAATTTCAGAACATTTTGCAATACAATCCAACCAATCCCAAATTAAGTAATTAATCTGAAATGCTCAGAAATCTACTGGCCACCAGAAAAATGAGTTAAACTTTCAAACACATGCACTTCTCCTTTCCTTCTTGACTAAAACCCCTTCTCCCCCTGGTCTCAGTTTGCTCTCTTTGAATTTCATCCAGTATTAGCCAATGAGATACACAAGGCATTCAACTTTGAGAGTGCTACTTTCTTTCTAAATAGTTTTAATGAAGAAAGTCTTCAGGCACTACTATTAAATGAAAATAATTTAGGATCACTTGTGATTTTCAATAAGCTGCCAGTCTTTTGGTCTCATCACTTTTTCTCCCCTTTCTCCAATTAAAAAAAAAAGAATATTTTTTACATCAGTCTGCAGAAATACATTTCACTTTGGAATTCACACACATGTTCTTTATAAATCACTCAGCTGAATCAAATTCATATCCAAATGACAATGAATGATTACAAAGTTACTAAAGAGCAGTTCATTTTCTCTAATCATCCTGTATATTGAAAAGGAAAAAAAAAATTAAAAAATGTCTTTTACACTAACAGAGATATTAAAAAAAAAAGAAAAGAAATATTCTCTGGAAAAATTAATGGAGTCTCTATCATCTTAAAAGGTTTTAACAATCCCTAGGGTCAAATTCTTATGCTGCAGTTCTGTATACCTTAATGTAAAATCAACATTGGTACAATATAATTTTGCTGTTCCTCGTTCACTTCTCTACTAACTTGGCTTTATGTAGCTCTGTCAGACACAAATTTGACTGCTGGACAACTTAGCTGTGACTCTTACTGGGCACATCTGGCCCTTCAGAGATGAGCACATCTACAAGCTGTGGTATAAACTGCTCACAAAGCAAAGTGCAGAGCTCATCCTTATGGACAGACTTTATGGCCTTCTGAAAAGACTTCTTATGTATAAATTAGCTGCAAATATTCTCGTCTCTTGTAGAAGCAGCAAGCACCACTGAATCCTAATGAACTTTTTGCCTTATAAACACACAGCTTGATAGGACACAGTTATCAAATGGAAAGAATTCATCTTAATTACTTTCCTCTCCTCTGGTTGTTGTACTACAAGACAGACCTAATGCCACTCTCAGTATCTGTTTCTAGAACACCAAACTATCCAAATCTGATTCATCTTTAAATAAAATTATCTCCATCTTTCTAATCTTCCCTCACACAGAAGCCTTATTTTTGCCACTGGGCTGTGGAATCCTCTTCTAACAGTTCTACTTCCTATATCACAGAGACTTACCATGAAATGCAATATTCACAGGGCAGGAGGCCCAACTTTTCCCAGAAGCGCTCTTCAGTCTTTTAAAGATTATTCCCATCATCCATTTGCTTTCTGACTAACTTTCACACTAAGCAGAGCTTGCCCTTTCCAGGAATTCTGTCCAGAGTCAGCATCCCCACACACAAGGGGACAAAAGGCAAGGCACCAATTAAGAGGCCCTTAACCTATGAACTATTTATACAGCTCTAATGCCAATCCAAAAAGGCTATTTCACCTCATTTATTGGTATCAGCGTGTGGCAAAACCTGTCTAGGCACCACTGATACTAGGCATCTGGGAAAGCCTAGAGCCATCATTAATAAGAACTTCCTGGGTAGCGATTTGAGAAGGTCTTTGCAAACATGACTCCACTATTTCTACCTTTCCCCTATCCCTTCACAGTTTTATTCCATTTTAACCGTTATGATTCTGGAAAACAGCTCTGTCATTTAACAGAAATTTTCAAGGATGGATCAGTCTAGTCAGAGGTGATAAACTAGAGTCAGGCTGTGGTTGAGAGGGGAGGAGAATTCCAAAACCAGCATTATTCATTGTTTCTGCTGCTGCAAGGCTGAATGGTGGTGGAGTACAGTATCAAGCTATGCTATCTGAGAATGGAATGCACTTGAAACTCAAAGAATGCTATAAATCCCCTGCACTATAGATGTCTAGAAATAATATAGGAATGTTAATTCAAAAGAGCACAGGCAGTCTGCCTCTCCTTGATTTGCTAACTTGTGGAAGAAGATGCAGTACACCAGATCCATTCCCTCCTGCCAAAGTGCTGCACAGCACAGTGTCTGCTCACTTCTTAACACTACAGGAGCAACTACAGTTAAATAATATTAATGCAGATTAACTCCAGCAAAGATTATAACAGACCAAAGCTGTGAGTCTCAACTGGTCAAGCCAAAGACAGAAAGAGACAGCATTGCTCAGTGCTGTGGGAGAATCAAGGTCTCAGATATGTGATACGGAATTACCTCACCAGGAGCACAACAGCACTACAGGAGCTGTTTCTATCCATCATCTTGGAACACAGGAATCACAAAAGTGTATCACCTCTTTACCCCTTGCCAGGGATAATGCAGTAGGGCTCATTACAAGTAGCTTTTGATATAATCATCAAGAGAAGTGGTATTTTTAGGGGATTCCATTCTTTGCACCTATTTAGCCACTTATTTTTGCATTCAAGAAGTTTACAGAATAAAAGAGAACAGAATACTTGCAAATGTGCAGAGAGGCAGCTAACAGACCTGTAGCAATTTCCAGACTACTACTTCAGCAAAACTCTTCAGGAAAAACCTGCTGACTTGCTGCTGTTGTCGAGGGTTAACTTCAGTGAGGGCAAGTGTAGGGTCCTGCACCTGGGACTGGTACCTCTACCCAGGCACTGGTAGAGGTTAGGGGCTGTGTGAGAGCTGTGAACCCCACCTGGACCAGCCAGACCAGGACCTAACAGGCTGACCTGCTGGAAAGCAACCCTATAGAGAGGAGTCCGGTTGGAAAACAAGTTAACCATGAGGCAGAAGTGTGCCCTTGTGGCCAAGAATCATAGAATCCTGGGGTGCATTAAAAACAGCATGGCCAGCAGGTGGAGAGAGGTCATC
Organism: Scolopax mira; assembly: GCA_004320125.1. Taxonomy (NCBI): domain Eukaryota; kingdom Metazoa; phylum Chordata; class Aves; order Charadriiformes; family Scolopacidae; genus Scolopax; species Scolopax mira. The sequence goes on along the minus strand of BJBW01014326.1, from coordinate 22,152 downwards.
TCCCAAGCTCTGCCCTGCTGAGGCCCCATCTGGAGCACTCTGTCTAGTTCTGCGACCCCAGTTCAAGGGCAGGGAACTACTGGGAAGAGTCCAGTGGAGGCCTACAAAGATGATCAAGGGAGTGGAACTCCTCTCTTAAGAGGAAAGGCTGAAAGACCTCTGTGTGTTTAGCCTGGAGAAGAGAAGACCAAGAGGGGATCTCATCAGTGCTTATAGATATCTAAAGACCAAGTTTGAAAAGAATGGGGTCAGGCTCTGCTCAGTGGTGCCTGGTGACCTGACAAGGGGCAACAGACACAGCCTGGAACACCAGCAGTTCCATCTCAACCTGAGGAGGAACTTCTTTCCTGTGAGGGTGGCAGAGCCAGAGAGGTAGAAGAGTCTCCTTCTATGGAGACATTCAAACCCTGCCTGGACACGTTCCTGTCCAGCCTGCTCTACATTCTGTGGTGAAGCTGCTTTAGCAGGGGGTTGGACTAGACGACCTCTGAAGGTCCCTTCCAACCCCTACAATTGTGCGGTTCTGTGAATTAGGCATTTAGCAATCAGCTCAAAAGCCTGAAGAGGAAATCTTGCTCTGGAGTTTCACCCTGTCTATTTCTTTCTTTCTTTCTCTGTAAAGGCACATAAACAGGCTCTCGTCAAACACCCAAGGAGAAGTTTTGCTGTTCTGCCCTCAACCTGTCCCCTACACTGCGCACCCACACGCAGTGACCGACCAGGTGTGGATCATCGGTCCTCACGTTGGACTCCCCAGACTGTTTCCCATAACAAGCCCCTGAAATAAAGGAAGCCCACCAACTCTCCAGCATTTATCACAGCACCTTTCTGCAGGGTCTGAAAAGAGTCTGAACTCTAAATGCTTTTAGAAAGGCTAGTCCAGCATGTTTTGTACTTTTCAAGAGACAGGGTGTAACTCTTAACAAGTTGAATGCTGACTGTTAGATGTCCTTGGGCATTTCTACAGGAAAAAAAAAATTAACAAAGTCTTTCAAGCCTCTCGTGAGGTTTCAGTGAGGGCTTGACTGATGACCCTTAACATTTTAAAAATCCTTCTTTAAAAATATGAAGGAAGTCCACTATTTCTTTCCATAAATAATACCTTTCAAAGTTTTATTCATGCCTGGAATGGATTCAGAATTTTAAGTGCAGTAAATATTGTTTCATAACCTGAGAAGTGCCAAACAACAAAATATTTTCCCTTGAACTTGTTTCTGTTTCATAACATTAGTTTATAATGTAACAGGAAAGTAAGTGGAAAACATCTGGTAGACTGATTTTTAAGACATCTTACTATATCAACAGTAGAGATGGGGGATTTTTTTAAAAAAAATATATAAGATGAAGAAAGATCAAACCATTTTTATGATTAAAATGAAATTAAAAAATAGTGGTAAAAAGTGAGCTATCAAATTTAATAAACTGTTTAGCTCAGGTTTAGGGGTTCTCGGAACTAATGCTAAGAATGAACCAACTTCCATTTGAAAAAGCTCCTGCAGATCTGCAAACCTGCTGCTGGTTATCCCAAACCAACATAGAGGAGGACTGGAATGTTAAACATATCACACAAAGCGAAGGAGAAATACGTCTTCTAGGCAAGGTCACGCTACCCAAACTGCAATGCTTCCTTGCAAATGTGTTTGTCCAGAAAGGGCAAATATGACTTCCCTTCTGCAAGGTCTGGAGCTTATTATTCTCTGCGATGATTCACACCGTATGACAACATTCCTGTTTGAAAAACACAACCAGTGCAACTTTAAAACAAGCACATATTTCCCTTTGGGACGCTGTCAGTTTGAGTTGATGAGGTGTTTGAGCCTCTGAAGACCTATGCAGCTGCTCTCTTTGATAATATACTCAGCTGCCTAGGTTGGTTCCCCCATTTTATTACGGCAGCATCCTTTGGATGGAATACCAGCATCAAACAACTGAATCCTTATACGACTCTCCACATGGCCTGTGGCATGTGTTCAGTCAAAAAGCAGGTAACAAAAAACATTACTAGAACTAGTCAGCAGTACTGGCAAAGTTTCAAGCCTAAAGTTTCCAAACAGTACAGCTTGGGAAGCGTTGATAAGACCCAGGCAGTAAACAGACGCTGAACAAATGTCTCAGGAATGGCACCATGAAGTGGCAATTCAAACTAACTTACGACAATGAGATTATTTTATCTCTCTGTTCTGTGAAAAATAATACGTCAACGCTGTTCTTAGTACAGTGACAGAACGAGGTGCTGCAGCCCCACGTAAGAGTGAGTCCCTCACGGGGAAGAGAATAATGCTGCATGGGAAGCAGTCATTGCATGGATGCACCTGCAGCAGGGTGGCACAAGACATACAGAAGACCTATGCCCTTTTGAAGACAGAGGCCACGTGGTTTTGTGAGACAACATAGGATGTCTGTGTGTCAGCAATTAATCCTCTGTTTGAGATTAAATATGGGTGAGTTCAACAGATAGAACTGGAAGATGCGTTTCTGGACTTACAAGTCCTTCTTCAGATCTGAGAGACAGCTCATAACCGTGATACCTGTTTTTCTGACAAAAACAGGCTTTCTACTTTTCAGTGAGCTGAGCTCCAGCTCAACTTCAGAAGAACAGAAATAACCTATAGTCATTCAAGGGACATACTCCTTGGATCAAGAAATACTACTGAACTGACAGGTTTATTCAAAGCTGTATTACATAGTTATGGCTCCTTAAGTGCTGCCTTCTTAAAAATGTTTGTCAGACATCTTTCTTACAAAGAAAAAATGCTTAACAGTAGAATTAAACTAACTTCATTTGCTGTCTGTTTTCCCTTGATACAAAGGGGATCTAGCAGCAATTGAAAGATTCCTCAGTCATATTTTGGTCAGGAATACACAATCTTTTATTAATCCACTGAAAATGCATGTAACTTCTAAACATTAATAATTTTAGTTCAAAGCAAAAATATTACATTTTTCTGTTTCCTATTGACTTCATGCTTCCTTAATGCTCCATGTCTGTTCCTCAAGACAAGATCCTTCCTCAGAGACAAACCCATCAGATGCTCATAAAACCTGAAGCCTGGGTAGCACATTCCTAATTCAGATTGAAAACTTTCACTGAATCCCTGTGCATCTGATGCTTTGAAGAAACATGCTCTCCTAATTACATCCTGTCAGCAAACAGCTGGAAGAATAAGCAGGTGACTGCTGGAAAGTCTGCTTTTATTGAAACAAAACAGTTTTCCAATTTAAGAACGGGCAGTTGCATCACAAGTTTGCATTAAAAAAAAAAAGCCAGTCCTCCCCATTTTCTTCAGCACATAGAACTTAACCTGTAGATTCCAAGCAAGTCCCTCCCCCACGCTTGGTATATGGCAACCCAGATGTTAATCACAGCCCCAGTGAGCTGTTACGCAAAAGGACAAAAACCATTTCTTATCGTTTAGCTTATGTTATTCCTGCTTCTCTCTCAGCTTCTAACACTTCCTTTCAGATGAAAGCACTGGAGAAATTTGTCACCTTTTCTTCCATCCACACCTTTTGCAGCCACAGCTTCTCTGTGTGCAGGTCAGGTTCCTCAGAGCCATCCGTATTTCCAGCACTGGGTTAATCAGAGCAACTCACAGCTTTCCAGCTGCACATGGCAGAGGAAAGTGCTTTTGCTAGTGATGTGACAAACTCCCTGCAGGTTTCAAACATCTGCGAGATTCTGTACCACCTCCTGTCATTATTTTTTAAAAACTGTTCTGAACTGCCCCCAAACCACCTAAGCCCCGTCTCCAAGTCCAAACACTGCACAACTCTTATTAATGTGCTAGTATTAATTGAAGCATTAAAGGATAATAGAGCTGTAATTCGGAAACATTCTTTAAATTCCTCCTAAGTGAAGGTTACTGGACAAGTAATGAGGAGGGAAATTCAGGTCTATTGATATTTTCCTTCCAGCATATTTCAGTTCTGAATTCAGGCGGGAGCACAATGTCAAGGCTATGCTGATAAGTAAAGGCTGAACATTGCTTTCTAGAGATAAAAAAAGGTGAGAGTTGATGTTGATTGTCACTGGTCTCTCTCTGTTTCTCAAGGACACTGACAAAAACCATAACATTTGCCTGCTCTAGGGTCCCATAGGCAGAATGACGGGTGCTGTCTGCTGTGACTTTTCCCAGTACGAACAAGAAAGAACCCAAGGAAGAACTACTTACATCCTATCCTTTCATTATTATAACATCCCAGACTCTGAAAAGCAACCCAATGAAGATAATGGTCTACAAGCCTACAATAGCTGCTTATCACTGATCAGCAAGTTCCGGAGAACATTTTCTGTACTGCATAAAGCATTGTTCATGACAACAAACTTGAAAGGATTCCCCCTTCCCCCACCCCCCCTTTTAAAAATAGCTTGGACTAATCAAAACAATATTTAAACATAAGCCGAAATCATGCATTATGTAAATATTAGTCAAGAAAGGTTGCAAAGCTATGAACCTTAATTACACGCACCACTAAATGTGAACATGTTGCATAGGAGCACAGAAATTAGGTACTTGTACATGTTAAGAGTAATAACCTCAGAAAAAGTGTAATTTAACCATAGTCTGTTATGTTCAGACAATTGTTATTTCTGTTCTCCAAAGGTACAGCTGTAGCTAAGTGAGAAAGGAAGACAAGTTTAAGTACTGTACGAATCAGAATGAAGATTAGGAATAAGCAGCTGTACTGAAGAAAAAAAAAAGCAGCACAGATTTAAGAACAGGTTTTCTGCCCAGATGTCCAAAATCCCACCCCTACATCTTGTGAGAAAACAAAGCTACTGTAATTGTTCCCAAGATTTGGCTGAGGAAAAAAAACCCTAAAACAGTACAACACAAAAACCGCACAACAAACATGTCTTGGGAAATGATAGTGCCCAATTGTGCCCTTCAAAGCTTTGGATCACTCTTACTAAGCTGGATGCATCTAATGTAGCTATCGTGCATGTACCCACTCGTCCATCTGTGCAATCAAGCATATTAGTGTCTCTGAGCATGGTCAAACAATGAATCCAGAATATAAATACCTCAGATATTTTATAAAGCCCTTGTGAAGCATGCTATGTGCCGGTAAGTACATAACACCTGGATATTTCTACTCGAGAACTTCCTCCCAACAACTGTTCTTCTGCACAATGACAGTCTAACATCACCATCCACTGAAGCATAACATTAATTCCAACCCTGCAAAAGTACACGTAAAATTCTGTAACAGGGTCAGCATCTCTTCCAACTCATGAGTAGATAGATGGGATTCAGGGAAGGAGAAACGCCAGCCAAAAATTACAGTAAATTGCCTCCTAATCTTCTCTGTGGTAGTGCTCATTGAAATGTGTATCAACTATATTAATGTGCAATTCCTTTTTAAACTAATGTACACAAAAAGGAAGCCCACAGCCTTTTATTTATATTTAGGGCTTCTTTTCCTTTTTTTTTTCTTGGTGTCAACACATGGAAGCCAGTCTGTCAAAATACATTACTCGCCATGCTCCCCCGTGTCTGTGGAGGTGGCATGGCAATCAGCAAGGGACTGCCAATATTTTCATGAGATTCTTCATGTTTTCACCTTAACGTGTGATAAATCCTTTGACCTAGAGAGAATGCAGTGTCCTTGTAGATACAGCATAAAGATATGGAGGGCTTCTCCCCTGTCATCTCATTAAAGTTAAATGCCATCCACAAGCTCTCATCCCAAAATAGGCAGGAAAACAGGGCAAGCAAAATGCATTTGTTGGGGGAAAAAAAAATAAATGTATTCATGTTACTTGAATAGTCTACTGAGAACGTGCTAAAACAAACACTGCTTAATCAGTAGAAATCAAACAGAGAGACTCTCTGACGTGGCAATGAGGAAAGAGGGTTTATAGCTTTCCCAGATTTTATAAGACATGTTAGTGGCTCCAGTGTAATCCATATTAAAAGTGAGAAATTTCTCATGAGAAAGAGTCACGTTGCCAGGGGATAACTGGGGGCAAAGTCTCTCAGCAAGGATGCCTCATCCCTTGCATTTGATGTATTTTTAACAAAATGCCTTAGGATTCTCTCTTCGTCATTTGCAAGGGAGACACATACTTGGGAAGTGAGAGGTTTTGAAGGCTGGACTTCAATTCTATTGCCTTCTCCCTGAGTGGAAACTCATTCCCACATTAACTGCCAAAATAACGTCACTCACTAAATTCCCCCCCCGCCTTTCTCCCTCTCTCCTCCTTACCCTCCTAAGAAAAATGTTGTCCTTTGGCCTGACTGCGAAAGAGAGGAATTCAAACAACTCATTATCAATTCAGATTGGAGACACAGCTAAGACATAGGAATTCTTAATTAGTCATGGAAATGCTGCATCTTAGAGTAATTTGCATGACCAGCTTTTTGTAATTACCCAGTGTTCTGAAAATTGCCTAGAAGTTGCTATAGCTCACACATTATAAATAGGATTGGGGGGGGTTAAAAAAAAATAAAAAAAAATCAACGGACAATGGACTACTTATCTGCTGCTTGAAGTACCAGTTCAGGGGTGTCAACTCATTAGCAGCTGTTGGGACTATTCGTTTGACCAGATACAATTTAGAATTCCAGTAAACAAAGAAACAAAACAAGAAGCCCACCACAAACACATTCACTTTGTTATGTTTTCTTCTGTCTTTTGGCACTTCATTCCCCAGGAATGTCTAGATGCTCAACTGAAAAGTAGCATAATACAGCCTAGGACCTAGGAACAGCACGTGGCAGTAATACCCCAAATCTCAGGGTTTCCCATTTGTTTCCTGAGTTTTCCCTTCGAAGGAAACTTCTCAACAGAGAAGACCCTGTGCTTTGTGTGTAGTGTGTTAGCGGAAGACCAGTAGAATACAGAGAGTCAAGAGTAAAACTGTCTGCTTTATTCTGTGGATTACAAAAATTAACAAACAGGAAAGAGGGATGAGGAGGAACAAGGAAATGAGGAATGGCAGCTGGGAAAGGAAGGACTGAAGACAAATGTGTTAACATTTGCGTTAACACTTATTTTCAGGAAATAAAACAAGATATTTTCTTCATATATGTAGATCTTCTGTGAACACGGAGAAGTTATCAAGAAGTTGGAGTGCAAATAAGAAGAAAAGGACAAAGAGAGAAGCTCTATAGAGTAACCTCTGACTTTGCCAATAGTCACAAAAAGCTCCAACAAAAGAAGGCCCCTTACTAGTGTCAAACTGTTTTCATCCAGACTTGAGAAATGAGCAGCCTGTTTATCCATAGAGGACCAAATGAATATAAACTATCTTAGCTTCCTCTTAGGCTACCAACATGACCCTCAAAGTCAATGTCATTTTAACTAAGGAATCACTGAGTTACATGCATCAAACCTGAGCAATTCCCTTCTCAGGGGCAAAACAACAAAAAAAGACTTTACAAAAATCAATAATATTTTACAGGAAGACCATGTCTAATAGGCAATAATATAATGCCTAACTGAATTCTTCATTAAGTTTTATTATCCTTGTTACACAAATTATGTGTAAATCATGGCAGAAGAACTCCCTGTTTCATCCTCCCATCAAATTGTAATCTAATTCTCTGAACATGCTTCAGTACAGGATCTCAGATCAACTAAAACAGACATGAACACTTACTGGTACTTGTGCAACCACAAACAGAATTATATTCCATACATGTAAAGGAATGAACACTGCAAAACCCTAAAGGAAAAAGCAAACCAATTCAGAAAACAAACAAACAAAAAAATCAGCGAGATGAGTGCTAGATATCACCAACAGCAGCCAAACTAACCCAACAGGAAGGTATCAGGAGACTGGATTTATTCTTCTCTGTGCAGCTTTCCAGATTCATACGTGTACTATGTTGTTTGGTTCCAAACAACACTGGTTCCACAATGGTGGAAACCATTTGGAAGTGCCAAAATGTCATAAGGCTACAGTGCGTGTAACCTCTATTACCTCCTGGGTGCAGAGCTAGTGGAAAAACTATTCTCCAGCAGCTTTTTTTCCAGGAGAGCTTTCCATTACAAAGCCTAGACAAGTAGTAGAAGGCACATGACCCCTTCTGCTTTGCCCTCTCCCCAAGACTCGAACCAGGAAAACTTGTCCAGCAGTAAGAATTTTGGAAAAGAAAGCATTTATAGAGGACCAATGCAAAAGGAAGAATGTCTTATCAGTTCTGCTGAAATGATACTGAAGTTTATGGCTGAATTTCACCTAAAGATGAACATGATTAGCATAAGCTACTTTTTTTTTTTTTTTTTTACATTTCCAAATCTGGCAGAGTCCATTCCTTATCAAGCAAGGTGCGTTATTGCTAGAAAAAATTCTGCACAATCAGTAATTTTTTAAGTATTCTAAGTCAGCTTAAAAATTTGCTCAATAATATTCTATATTTTAGTAGTCACTGATTACTTGTATTTATTGATAGTTATTCAGCACTGTATAATATATGGAATACAATTAAATTTATTTTAGAATTAAATTTATTCTAAAATTAATTTTAGAAATATATATATCAGTAAGAAAGAATTGGTCACTATTTAATCATATTTCACAATTATTTTGAACTTCCTCCTGTTCTGGATGAATACAAGTCCCATTACTCATGTCAGGAAACAAAAATTCATACCTTTCTCTACCAGAGCCATCAAATTAAAACATGACTGCCTCCTTTCAGGGTAGAAAAACCAAGCAAGAGTTCAAAAGCAGGGGAAAAAAAAAAAAAGCAGCATGTGTCTGTACAGGGTCCAATCTCTTTCCATGATCCAGCTCTCTTAAACTGAAGGAAACAGGAGAAGGACAGAAAGCCAGAGGGTATGCAAAGAAAGTGTTAGGAGAACAAAACCTGGGATTTTGTAGAAGGTGGGTTTCCTCCTCTCAACATGAAGTTTCCATACACACAGCCAAGTCATATAAACTTCTGCATGAATTAAAGCACAAACTCCACTTGGCTTTAACTTGAACCACAGATTCTTTTTTAGAGCTGTGTAATGCTGCCAATATCTGATGGCACTAAAGCCACATTAGAAGATCACTCAGGTTCCAAAGTAAGCACCCAGAAAGCTAGGAAATACTGAATGGAGGTTGCCAGTGCCGCTCTAGTTTAGTTACACAACCACGTTCAATTTTTTCCCAAAGCACCTATGATTCTGCAGTGCAGTGAATACAGAGCACCCAACAAATCAATACCATTTTTTAACTGAAATTAAGTGTTTGTTACAATTAACAGAACCAACTTCACTTGTGATATTGTAGAAATCAGCATATCTCTTTTTGGACAACACCCAGCAGCCCTGAAGTGAAAATTTAACACCAGTTTCCCCTGAATTGCAGAGTTTCAAGAAGCCCTACTGAACTTAGGAGTCAAGGAGATCTCAACATCCAAATGACCACGCTTTACAAAGAATTTTGGCACATCAAGTCGTACATTGTATGCGCATGCTACCGATTAGCATACCAACCTTTAACGGGTCCTATATTGCTGGAGTTGCTTAAATACTATATGAATATATAAAAAACTTGAGCTAAGCAGTATTATAATTACTTGCACAGCTTAGGGAATTAGGGGTATTTTTATTATTTGTAATTAAGATAACCTTGCAAGGTCAATAGATAAGCTGTGGAAATGAAATGGCATCAGAACTAAGATCTGAGTAAGTTGATGAATGCCAACAGTTAATCAGGGCCACAGTGATATTCCCAAGTACTGAGACCTGGAAGAGATGACTTCTGAAGGTCCCCTTCAGTGAACATTATTCTGTCAAAGGCAATGACAGCTACCACCATATAAATACCCTTACTCAGACGGGTCAGTTTTGAGTGAGCACTGATGCTTCTTTCCAGTGAAAATCTCTTTAGTGTGTCCTAACAGCGCTAAAGGATGACATTCATCCCCAGCGCAGTTTTCCTCACAGGACCTAGTCCCAGGCAAACACCTAACATAAAGACTACCTAGTATGAGACTTCACCTGCATTTTGAAATAATAAAAAGGAGAGACAGTGGATTATTTAAACCTAAAGAGGTATCAGCATCAGAGTAACTCTGAAGATGACCATGAGCTAAAGTTGGTGGGAGGGGAGGATACACTTTTCCACTTATTTTGTATGTAACACCGTTTGTGCATATATGGTTTACCTCTTGTTCTATACACTAACATAAATACATCACACACTTTTATTTTATTTTTCTACATTTATAAGCATGTTCACATTCACATTTTTCTCCAAGAGTATATTAACTAAATGCTGGAGCAAACTGGAATTGAGAAGCACAGACACAGATGAGAAAGAATGGGAACGTGTGGGAAAAGGATAGAAAAGATCTCTGCTTATGAGTTTCCTGCCTGATCTTCTGAAGTGGAAACAACAAAACCCTTATGAAAATTAGGGATGGCTTGATGTTCCGGCCATGTGGTTTATATCAGATGCCAACCTTTTTTAATTAGAGTACAATGTTTTTTTAAAGAAATCACATTAGTATTTTGCAGTGCCCGTTAGGATGCTTCTTTCAGGGTCACAGCCATATTTCAAAGGCACTTTGGTTACATTTCCTTTTCTACTTTGTACTTCATGTATAGCATTAAGATATGCTAAAGGGGAAAAAAAAACCAGCAAACCATCCATGAAGGACAGATAAAATATCAGGACTCTTCTTACTTGACTTTTATCTAAAAAGAGTTCACTGTAAAAGAAGCATTTGCATCTTAATAGAAAATTAAACTGTACAATTAACCAACATGCAGTTAAACTAAAACACCACCACATGCAATTCTACGTTACTGGTACTGTGGATTGTAATGGATGAAAATGTATGTCATGTAAACTAACACAGATTATTTATCTAACAAATTTTGAAAATATAAGCAGGACTTCAGCGAGTCCTTAGACGTGCAGGCCTGACTGCACTAACCAAATGTCACCCAAGCAGAGGAACCCGATCTATGAAGAGACTGCCAAGGGCTACTTGAAAGGCTTATTTTCCCTTATAATCTCCTAGGGAGCTGAAGGTGCCAAGTATCTCCCAGAAAAACATGGGCAGCCCAGAGCCAGCTGTCTTCAGGGCAGCTGGGAGTCTCAACAGTCAAATCAAACATTATTCAGGTCTCAAGTGCTCCAGGGAAAGCAAAACCAACCCAGGACCTGAAAGTTCAAGGGAGCTTTGGCTTTCTGTCTAGCTCTCCCTCATGCTGCCTGTCTCTCCAGTCTGTTTAACAAGCTAGCCACTATTCACTTACCCAAGGGGAACTTCAAGGGAAATGATAGATGACCCTATTCTGATTCAACATCCTGCTTCTCTGGTATTGCTGTGATTAATCTACATCATAGTTCAGCGGCTCAGGTGCAATTACTAAATTGGGACTAATGAAATTAGCATTGTCTAGACAGCTGTGAAACTTCCAAGTTTACAAGGAAAATCATATCAATATGTTATTGTTACAAAAGCATTGGAGTCAACACAGTTAACAGGATGATCAATGCAAGAGTCAGTGTCTGTCATTTCCATTTTAGAGTGGCTCAGATTTTACTGCAACTATTTCTCCTCAAGTTTCCCTACATGTACCCCATCTTCCTCCCAACAGGTCTGCACTTGGGGTAAAATATTTCTGTACACTGCAAGGCACAGAGGACAGCAGTGTTCCTCCTACAAAGCTAAGTGCTCCTCACTATCACCCAGGTATTCACAGAATCACATGGGGTTGGAAGAGACCTCTGGAGACCACCCAGTCCAACCCCCTGCCAGAGCAGGTCCACCTAGAGCAGGTCCCACAGGAACGTGTCCAGGGGGGAACTGAATGTCTCCAGAGAAGGAGACTCCACCACCTCCCTGGGCAGCCTCTGCCAGGGCTCTGCCACCCTCACAGCAAAGAAGTTCCTCCTCGTGTTTAGGTGGAACTTCTTATGTTCAAGTTCGTGCCTGTTTCCTCTTGTCCTGTCCCTGGGCACCACTGAAAAAAGACTGGCCCTGTCTTCCTGACACCCTCCCTCTAAGTATTTAGAAGCATTTATCAGATCCCCCCTCAGCCTTCTCTTCTCCAAACTAAACTGATCCAAGTCCCTCAGCCTCTCCTCATAAGGGAGATGCTCCAGGGCCCTCATCATCTTCTTCTTAAAAAAGAAGATGCAAAAGCAAGTAAGAGACGGTTTCAGTTCAGCTGCCAAACACCCTCCAGAGCCCAGTGGCATAGAAACTGCCAAAATAGTTTTGAAAAAAACACATAACAAAGGGAGAAAGAAAACTTCACAAATAATGAATGTGGGAAACAAAGGTGGAGGCCTGAGCCAAGTAATCAGTTTATGGCCATTGCTGGAACTACCAACTCCACTACTTAAAAACAGCCTTTAAATTAATTGCTGACCTACCACTTACCCTTGCTGGATGTTATCCTCTGCCTCAGGTGGCAGTGTGTGCCATCATACCTTAATTACACAGCAGGCAGCAAATTTAAGTCAGAAGTTTACCAGCTGGCTAATTTGCCCTCGGTGCTGGCAAAGCACTGCTCCCAGCCACGGCAGCCACCCCACTGTGCCCCCCCAGCCAGCACCCCTGGGTGAGGTTATGGGGGGAGCTGCTCACACCAGGTGTGAGACATGAGGGGGCTGTGAAGCTGCCTTAGACCAGTCAGGCAGCAGGCACAGCCAGAGAAAAAAAAAAGAAAGTTTAAAATCCCACGGGGCACAAGCCTTAACCCTGTAACGGTTAATGTTCAAACAGACCAACATAGTCGGTCCTCTTCTATGTCATTGATACAGGTGTCCATTGGGCTTGTAGGAGCTTTTAACATCCTTCACATCTATCGAGGCTTACAGAAACTCTCCCACAGGGACGAGCTGCTGAAGATAAACCTCTCTGGTGACATGGTTATGTACACAGAGAAAACGCCATGAAATAATTCACAGTACGTCAGACAGTGGGAGCAGAGCAGGGACGCACACTGAGCAATCATTCATTCTGGAAACCATCTCAGCCCCAGAAAAAAAAAAATCCATTTGCAGCCACTCAAGACCTCTGGCCAGAGCCATGTTTACAATTCATTAATAGCAAGAGAAATGGGGAGGAAAGCAGAACTGCAAGCAGAAATACAGTGACAGCCCCACAGTCCGGGAAACAACCGTGAGCACATCTACCTTCTCCCCATCCTTGTGTCTCACACTACACAATTCCCACCTGCACAGAAACCTCCAAATCAGTATTTTCCACTAATCTGTCATAGCTCAAACCCCACCTCATGCATGACTCAAGCCACCACGCTTCAGTCTCATGTGGCTGTGACACACTGGCACACACACAGTCGGTCCCCACTAACACCAAAGGGGATTTGGACCAGCAGCAGCACAAGATGGACCTTCGAAAGGGGAAGCAATCAGTACAATGGCATTAGCCTGGGAACAAAACTAATCCAGTAACAAAAATATTCTCCTTCAAAACCCCTAACAAAAAGAGATGGACAACTCACAAATACCATCCAGTCCTCTGCGATTTACTCTTACCTCTGTGATGTTTTCTTGTATTTCCTCCTGCAGGAAAAGAACAAAATACAACTGAGATAAGAAGGCTCCAGTGGTGAGGAGAGGCAAAGGAGAGGGTCAGAAATCAGGAGCAATTAATGAGGGTGCCCCAAACCTGACCTAGCCATTCCCTTCTGCTAACCTCAGTGGTAGTTGCCACTAATTTCAGCAGACAGAGGTGTACATTTGCCCATATGTGCATCTTGCCCTCTCTTGTCAGATGGGGTTGCTGGAGCTGGAAAGAATGAATTACTACTCTAAATGACTTAACAGGAAGCCCAAGTGGCAGAAACTTACTTCTACTCACTAGTAAAGTTGTTTTTAGGTCTCTTTCCAGCATATAAGTATGGCCTTACCCGTGGAGAGCACACTCAGGTGGAGTTGTGGGGCAGTGATCCATCCAGCCATGCTAGCTGTAGCGACTCAGGGGAAAGACCCAGGGATTTTTACAGCAGCCTTGCTCTAAAAAGAAAGCCTAGGCCCTAGCAAGTCCTCTGCTCCACCAAACCCGGAGACCACATCACAAGAGCATCACTTCCTTACGTTATCTTGGGCCCTAACTGACCTGAGCCCAGGACTAGGAACGGCCAAGCACCTCTCCTCCCCCCCAGCACCCACACTCGTGTCGCTGCAGCAAAAGCCCTGAGCCTCTTGCTCATCTTAGTGGGTGGATGCTGTCTTCTACAGCCCAAGCTGACAGCACTCCGGGTAGGGGCAGCAGCTGTGGTGTACTATGGTGTACACCCTATGGTGTACTGGCACCCTACACTGCCTGCCAGCTCCTGATCCCACCACAGCCTTTTTCCAAGGGCTTTGGGTTTAGAACCCCCCGGCAGAACAGGGCATCCATCTTAGAGCTCAGTTCTGCTTTTATGTCTTGAAGCACAGCTCATGATCTCCAAACTTCACAAGCAGGAATGGGAACAAATTCCCAGAGTGGACTGTGATGCAGAGTGCAGGACCAACACCCTGTGGTTCAGCCATGAGCCAACTGACAGTCCCCACCTTTCCAACTGCTGTATTACACTGCTATAAGCATCAAGTTCTGCCCAAAAAACCCAAACAAGGGGTGTTGTTTCTTAAAAGGAAGAAGAAACATGTCAAAAGGAATGTAGTGCTATTTTCTGCCTAACAGGAAGCACAAATAATGTTTCTTTGCTCTCAGGTGTTTCATATGATATTACTGTTAAAAATCATACTCATGCTTTTACCATTTTACTCATGCTTCTGTATTCTGACCACGTTTGAATTCTAAAAATCCTAGATATTTACTTTAAAAGCATTATAAAATATTTCATTTACACTTTACTGGGTGAAGAATTACTTATTTAACCTTGAGAGCAAACATTCACAGCAACATTAAGATTCTAGCTTCAGGATGCTGACGTATAAAGGCAGAAGCCCACTTGGACATATTTGATTTTACGACAACTTTTCATTTTACTTCCAGAAGTGTGAAAAATAGAAATTTCAGTTTAAAGAGTTTAGATTCAGAAGCTTGTATTCTGACAAATACAGAGCTTCACTGAATTTTCTTGCAGAAAGAAAATGCTGAAAAAAACTCCACCTGAGCAGGCATTCCGATCAAGGTTAATTAAAATATCTTACTTCCAAGAAATACAAATGTGCTTAAATTCTTATTTCTGTTATATAACAGCTTCTTAACTTCTCAAATGAAGTTATTTATAAGTTAATTGTTTCCCCTGAAAGTATCTTACAGTGCATTCCAGCACCGTCAGGATTATTTTTCCCCTCAATTAGTAACGTTAGTGACTTTTATATCATTTTATGATGTGTTTCTCTTTCAGCCAAGCTTCACATCTGAGCAAAGACACCAGTCATTAACTCCTGATTAGGTAAAATATCCTTGTATATTTTAAAGTCACGCACCTTTAGGGTACTCTTTGCATTTGTGTAATAACATAACTTTTCAGATCAGTTACACCTTTAATATTCCTTTTACTCAAGAATATTTTACTACATGAAAATAACATGTGCTACCACAGATGACAGTACTACGAAAAAAAAGCAGTTGCCTAATCATCAGCCTTTTTAAAAACATATACACATTTCTTATTATTGATGTTTATTGTTTCCACACCTGCAGTCCAATTACAGTCTGTGTAAACCACAGACTAAGTTAGTGACTGTGTTTACCAGCACTGAATTTGCATGTTACAGCTGAAGAGACTACAACTAAAGGAACTCTCGGTTCCAGATCACTCCTGCATACGCTGCTTTAAAAGGAACACCACAAGCAGCTTATGATATTCAGATAAAAATAACTGTTATGTGCCTGAACTTCCAGCATTTCCCAAACAAGGTCTAACAATACTACTCACCAATGGTATGAGAAGATAGCAGTGAGAACATAGAACTAGCCAGCCTTCAGCTTGTTGTTGGAAATACAAGACAATGTTGACTTCTACCTGCTTTATATTTACAAACAACCACTTACACCTGTTCCTCCATTAAATAAGATCATTGTAAACAAGGAAATAAGAAGGCACCTCCTTTAACACCACAGCCAGCACCTGTTGGCTGCAATCAGCAGCTGTGTGTGCATTAACATGAGGGAACTGGAGGATGGGGATTTGGGTTTGCTTGGTTGGGTGGCTGTTTACTGTGCAAAAGATGAGGGGCAAGCTATCCTGGTTTATCTCTCCAGGAGGAGTCTATGCAAAGAGGCAGCTGCTAATCTGCCTTTGCTCTGGGATAAACCTGGAAACAAGCACATCTTCCAGTCAAGCCCAAGAGATACGTGACTTTCTGAACAAACCTAAGCTATCCCTCTTTTCCAGGAGGAACAGAAGGAGGGACCTACAGGAGGTGGCATCACAGCTTCCCACGCTTGCGGGCAGTCGTGTGCTCATACCTGCCAGAGGCTCCCTGGTGTTACCAAACCTGTGTAAGCTTTTTTCCCACCAGACACGTGCTGTGCCAGAACTGCCACATCCATTCAATTCCAGTTACCTGCTAAGGAATGCATTACTCATAGGTCTACATTAGGTTACTTTAAAAAAATAAATTAGAACAACATAGATTATTTTTTTTCCATGCTGGAGAGAATCAGCGTGTGACTCACACTAGGTAGGCCCTACATTACTTGTGTAAACTAGAAATAACTTCACTCAACTTAATGTAATTACACCTGCATGAGTGTAGTACGAAGTGAGTCAGTCCTAGTACGAGGAGGCTGCTGGAGCCTAACAAAAATAAACCCAGTCAGAGTTTTAAAAATGGCTTAGTTTTGGTTGTTACAAAATACCCAAGTGGGGTGTAGGATGAAACTTCTGACCTTGACGAGATGAAGCCAACAGGAGAGTTGAGCCCAGTGTTTCAGTATCTGCTCTTCTGAGGGCAAATGAATCCTTCACACGGTCAGAGGAACAACACAATATACTGACCCAAAGTAAAATTAGGACAGACTTTTGAAGGTAAGAAACAGCTACCTACAGCTATGCAGGCACCCAGTTCCCATTGGACTAAGCAGATACACAAAATTTCTCTCTGTACTTCAATGCTTCTTCAAGGCCAAGTACCCATTCCCATTCTCTATTTCCCCTTCAGACTCTTTTCCATTAGTTTGTTAGCTCTTTGGGGCTGCAGCTTTAGCTATATGGAGTTTTTCGCATCAGTTTATGACAGTGGGGTGTAACCAAAACCCCAATAACACCACTTTTTGAATTGCAAAATGCTCCCACCCTTCCTGTGCATCTAGAAACCCAGAGATTAAGAGAATTTAATAGGAACACACAAAAACTGTGGCTGAATTTGGTAATGACGTTCTCAGGCCTTATTCTTCTGCAGGAGATGAGAGAGATAATGAGCTGAGTAGGTATGGAGAGGAGTGAGGGCAGAGGGGTTGGGGGAATTAAATAGCTTTGCCAACTGCTCTGTTTTTGCCCCATAATCATACAACTCAGAATATCAACTAGCTAGATTAATTGCCCTTACACTCCTACACAATCTCTGAAGAATTACTTAAACCACTTCATTTTTTTTTTTTAACTCATAATAGTGGCTTGGTTAACACAGTGGTGTTCTACAGGGTTTGGTACTAACGGCATCTTTTCAGTATCTGGAGTAAAACTGTGGGTGCTGCCAGAGGATCTTTGCCTAACTTCATCCCTAGAAATGCATAGTAAAATCTGAAAGTTAACGAGTATCACCTTCTGCTCCCGCACTGCTGCTGGAGACCAAGGTGAGTGCAGGTGACACTCTTCATCCCAGCTCAGCAATGCCAAGTGCATGTCCTAAACCCTGCTGAGGTGGCCAAGTGACCCCCTGTTGCAGCTGAAGCTCAGAATCAGTGCTCACAGTGGCTTAATCTAACACCTGTGTTTTGCTTGGCCATTGCAATGGGTTCAGAGGGCACACACCAGGGGTCAAAGGAGTTTAACAAGCCTGAGAAATCTTTTGGAGCCCTTAAAACTCAGTGGGCCTGTGCTCTCCCCATCCCACCACTGGCTGCCAACACACAAGCCTCAATCTAACACATCTGGATCATAGAATCATCTGGGCCAGAAGGGACCTCCAAAGGTCATCTAGTCCGACCCCCCTGCAATCACAGGGACACCCCCAACTAGACAAGGTTGGCCAGGGCCTCCTCAAGCCTCCCCTTGAATGTCTCCAGGAAAGGGTCCTCAACCACCTCCCTGGGCAACCTGTTCCAGTNNTTCCAGTGCTCCACCACCCTCATTGGAAAGAACTTATTTCTGATCTCCAATCTGAATCTGCTTTTCTTCAGTTTAAACCCATTGCCCCTGCACCCCGGTGGCCAATACAGCCCACCAGGGTGGCTTTGAGTAAAGAGGCTGGGTCTCGTACTGCCATCTCTGGGGTGGGGGCAAAGAGGCAAAACAAACCACCAGGATGTTGGCTCTTCCAGCTGACGCAGCCTGGCCAGAGCTTGCCGGCCATACCCGTTCTCCTGTCAGTGACATCGGTGACAACACACGATCAGAGCTACATGCAGAGACAGGGAACTCCTGCCTGAAGAGGAACATTTTACAAATGCTGCTACTTCAGGGGAGCCACAATTGGGAAAGAAAGCAGTTGCCACAAGCAAATATTTAAAATGAGTTATTCATAGGCTTGAGGAGAAAGAGAGACTTTTCCTCTTCTCTATTTAGAAGCTTTATAATTAGCATGTTGAAGATGTGAGTGGGAGCTTAATCATCCAATAACAAAAGTGCCCAACAATGTCTGTCCTTCAGTACTGGAGCCCCACTACCTCGATAGCTCATGCAAGCTGGGGGTGTTCATCCTGCCTCCCTGCTGGGCTCCTCTCACCAGCTCATTCAGAAGTGCAGAGAGAAAAAGCCACTTTATTGTGATCATAGAATCATAGAATTGTCTTGGTTGGAAGGGACCTTTAAGATCATCTAGTCCAACCATCAACCCAACTCTGATTAAAAAAAAAAAAAGAAAAGAAAACCACACAACCCTCCCACCCCCCATCAGTAAACCATGTCTCTAAGCACTAGATCAACAAGTCTTTTGAAAACCTCCAGGGATGATGCCTCAACCACTGCCCAGGGCAGCCCAGTTCAAGGATTAAGAACCCTTTATGTATAAAAATTGTTCCTAATCTCCAATTTGAACCTGCCCTGGCCATTTTCTCTTGTCCCATCACCTTCAGCCCACAGTCCACCAACACCCCCAGGTCCTTTTCTGTTGGGCAGCTCCAGCCACTCTGCCCCCAGCCTGGAGCCCTGCAGGGGTTGGTGGGACCCAAGGGCAGGACCTGGCACTTGGCTTTGGTGAACCTCATCTCATTGGATGATGATGGTGATGAAATGGATGGATGATGATTGGTGATGAACCGTAACATGCCCCACAACAAGCACATTCTCACTGGTCTTTTTCTCTCCTTTGCTTTCTTTTCCTGCCAGAGCTGGGATTCTGACATTAGAACGGGTGCTAAGATAACGCTACTAAAAGCCTGTTTTGTAGTTTAGCAAACCAACAGTGAGATAAGCGATGAAGTTTGGCAAAAGACAAGCAAGTCTGTCTACAGGTCAAATGTGGAAGACTATTCCTGCTCTTTTGCTACCCATCAGTGAATCTGTGGTTTCACTGAATATCTCTTCCCTTCCTTTTTCTGCAAGAGACGACTATAATTCAAGTTTACTACTTTTGTCCCCAAATCATTCTAGCTCATCAGTCCAGAATCCCCAAGATCTCCCCTCGATGGCAATGTCTCAGCAGATGAATTAAGAGTATTTTTCAGCTTCCAAGCCCAGGTGCCCTCTCTGACCATATCATGGTGGCAGCAGTTTGTACTGGCGTCCCCCTATGCATCACGCTCCCAGGAAGAGGAGGAAGGGTTTTTGATCAAGCTGGATTTTCTGACTGACGGAATCACTTAAATAAATTTAAAATCTTCTCTCCCAGCAGCTCAATATTCTGAATCATGCAGTGCATTACCAATTAATTGTCATCATCACAGGATTAGTGATGCATTTACATTACGTTACCAAAGCCTATATTAATAACCATGTATAAATCAATTCACAAAACCCCAGCCTCAGAGCACAGAGGATGGGCCGGCATCTGTCAAAGCTCAGGATCCCATGGGAGCCTGACCAGAACTCACAAATATATTGACATCGCCAGACTTCAAAGGCTATGATGCCATCAATTCCTGCTGGGTTTTTAATTCCTTAATTGAAACGGGAAGACCAGCTTACTTGCCTTACTCACTCCCTAGTCAATAATTAAAAAAAAAAATATTTATTTTTAATTTCACATGGGCTGTTTACCAGAATACTGTGCTAAGTTAAAAACAAGACAATCACGGAGATTAGTGACAGCAGAGGAGAAAAAATGGTAAGAGGTGGGTGAGGAAAGAAGAAAAGATTTCATCTGGCTTGAAATTTGATGGAGGGTTTATGTGGGGTTTTTAAAAAAACAAGAGGAGTCATTTTAAATTGGACCTGGAACTACATGGGGACACAGTGAAATCACGAGAGGATGAGAAAGTCACTTGTCTCATTTTAAGTAGATTAGAAGAGCCTGTGTGCTCTGAAGCATGGGCATGTGCGGGGCAGGCATACAAAGACAAGAAATGTTCACAACTAGAAACAGGTACAATGATTTCAGTAGAAACAGAGACAAGACAGTTGAGAGGCACAACAGATTTAAGCTGAAAAAGTAGGAGAAAACCTTTATGTCTTGGAAACAAGAAGTACTGCTACAAAGTGGAAATAAAGCTTGCAGTTAACTCACAATCAGTGGAAAATACACGTAAATGATTCAAGATGAGAAGATATCTTCATTGATTTTGTGCAAGGGAAACACTATTTTGATAAATTTTAGCTGATCTGGCTGACTGTTGGATTTTACCAGTCTAGCTACTGAGTTTTCTAAACCACTGGGCAATAAAGAAGCTTACAGCTTCATCTCCCGAATGGACTTCAACAATTAGGATGTACAAATGATTAATTGATGCCTCCGGTGTTGCCTCTGATTTGCTGTCCCCTTTTGCCACGACAGGGTTCTTACCTGTGGCTTAACAACTAGTTTCCTGCTCAGATATTTGGGGGGGTCTAACACATTTACAAGAGGCCACATGAAGCAGAGCTGGAGAGGCAGTATGTTTAAATTCTCCTTACAGAAAAGTCGCTACGATGGGACAGGTGGTGAGGAATGTCTTCTGCAGCACAGCTCAAGGTAGCAATCCCTTCTCTGCCCATTGAGTAGAGTGGAGGGAGCCTGGAGGTCTTAGAAGTTGTTTTTATGGATACAATCTGAGCAAACTGATATTAACTATGCTGTCATGAGAGCTAATGACCTTAAATTGCACTTGAGTCCAAACTCGAGTTGTTGACGGAGCCAGAGAGCTGGAGATCAGTTCCCTAGCAAAGCAGGGATTCAAGTATGAGCAGGGGGGAAGGAGGAAGGGAGAAAAGGCAGTGGTAAGAGTCACTTGAGATTTGCTCCTGCAGATAATGAGGATACAACTGAGGTGACCTACTTGGCACTACAAACTGGACTGATGGCTTGAGCTCCTCTCCCAGGGCTGGGGTAAATACAGCCACCTATTGACCTTCGACAGGAGGCTTGGGTAGGACCCCCAACAACTAACTAAAAATGCTATTATTCAAGCATTAGCATAAGAAATGTATTAGTTAAAGGTATTTTAATTTCGGATGACATAAAGATGATCCAAGATCAGTTGTCATGATTTTGTTTAGCTTCATTTCAACAAAGGGCAATCGTGACTGGCTCAAACTTCAGTAAACAGCATCTGCTATCAGAAGAGACAAGGAAATTGCTGTGTATCTTTCCACGACACAGTATGTATACCAAATGAGGAGAAAAAGCAGCGAAGGAAAAGTTTAATTAGTCTGCATTGAACATTGTATGTATAGGAAGGTTTTGAGCAAGGCAGTCTGAGGTACCAGGGTCTGCAAGGAGCCCTGGGAACCCCATGGGGACAGCTGAGTGCTCCAGCTTTGTCACCAAACGAGGCCAAATCAGAAGGGAAAGCTCCAATTCAGTACTGGAACTTCCCTGCACCGGGCAATAAACTGGACATGTGTTGCTATCTTAACTACAGAACTACCTTATAACAGCCTTTCAGTATCTGAAGGGAGCTACAGAAGAGCCAGAGAGGGACTCTTTATGAGGAAATGTAGCAACAGGACAAGGGGCAACGGTTTTAA
>BJBW01014325.1:0-13689 GCA_004320125.1 Scolopax mira | reverse complement strand
ACATGGCTCTTCAGGGCATGCTCTAGTGCCCAAGATTATAGGTTTGTGGTGGGGTGTTGTGTGTGGGGTCGTGGGTGTAGGGTTTAGTTGGTGGGTACTTTTTTTGTGTGTGGTTTTTCTGGGTTTTATGGGTTTGGGGTTTTTTTTTTTTGGTTTTGAGGTGATTGTTTGTTTGTTTGTTTGTTTTTGTTTTGTTCTGGTTTTTTTTTTGGTTGGACTCGATGGTCTCAAAAGTCCCTTCCAACCACTAAGATTCTGTGATTCTGTGATTCTCTGTCCTCCCCACTCTTGACCCACCGAGTGTGGCCAATGTCATCTGCAGCTGCTGGAACCAGGAGCAAAGTTACAAACTTCCTCATGGGTACTGCACCAGTCACAAATAGAGCAAAACCAGATGATATAACCACTCTCAAATTCCTCCCTGCAGAATGATACTGATTATTCTTCCAAACTGAAGTTAAATCCCTCTAATTTTCCTATGTGTTTGCTGGCAAGTTCAACTTCCACTGCCTGTATATCACAAATATCTTGTCACTCCTCAGTAAATTAAACTGCCTGGGTTCGAATTGTCGGCAGTGTTGGCATGTTTTTAGGCTGGCTATACCATATGCTGCTTTAGTATTCCAATATCCACAGCTTTGGGAATCAAATCTGCTCGGAGTCAATAAAATGCATGTTAGAACTGCAGATTTTTTTTTATTTGCTGGTGATTATTTCCTTACTTGTGAGGAAAAGAGTGGCATTTTTATGGTTTTATTTGTATGCAAATGCCTGTGACTGAGGAAGAAAGTTATTAATCCATCTTTAGACACATTATGCCTAAGCTCCTCAAAGCATAGTAATTATATATCAGTGCTAACAAAGTTGTTTTTCCGTTAGGAAACTAAGTGCATTCAATTTTTGCAGATCAGATTTATTCTATATAAGACTAAGTGTCCTCTTTGCACAAGGTAAATAAAAAAATTCTCCTTATAGAGAGTTTTTGCCTGCTGGAAGAAATAAAGCAATCCCTCCTGTTACACCTCTGGACACGTTGTTGGTATAGTCTAGCTGAAGATGGCAAGAAAACAGGTACACCAGACTGCACAGCCTAAGTTTTCACACTGTAACAGCAAAAATGCACTAAGGAGAATGTTCTCACTTAAATTGCAGCCCCTAGCTGCATTACAGCTTACAACTTAAATTAACACTGCTTGGAGTTATCCAGGTTATGGACATCGAGAAGTCATAGGTCCTTAATGAAAGCATCTGTTTTTCCAGAGTTCACTTTCAGAATAAGTGTTTCCTCTCTGTTCTCACTTAGGTGATCCCATATCTCCTGGTTTGAAGGGTTGAGATTTTAGCATTTTTTCTAACGTCTAAGCAGACTTCCATGGCACATAGTATGGTAGTGAGAGCAATAGCCACCATTTGCATTTCCCAGGGGTAACAGAGCTGAACAAAGAAAACCCACTACCAGCAAAAGCCTTGCAAGGAAAAAAAAAGAGTGGCTAGCATTCAAGTTACTTTACAGTTGTGTCTCACCAGACCATAGGCAGTACATAATTGATGCCTGACCAATATAATGCACACACAAGAGCTACTGAATATGAATAGGCCTATACTTATAAATTGCCCACTGAATTTTTGACACATTCAGTTCTGTAAAAAAGTAACCTGGTTTTTGACTTATCAACTTTCAGAGGCCAAAGATGTCTGTTATCAAGTGATGCAAAAGGCCTCCTGAACATTCACAAGTTGGATGCTCTTCTTTAACCACAGTAGTTGTCCTTTTACTTGACACTTCAATATAATTCCTGTAACACAGACTTTGCTCTCTTCATAAAAATGCCATCTTTTAGAATAAATAAATAAATAAATAAAACAAAACAAAAAAACCCAACCAAACATGAAACATGAAAAATTGTCTGTAATACTGGATAGCATGGAGGTTTTTTTTTTTAAAACTATAATTCTGTTGAGCTGTATCCACAAAAGAATAATAAACTCAAAATTAAATTATTAGTCTGATACTTAGGATACACACTTTCGATATTTTCTAACAAAGTACTTTCTATTTGATATATACTTTCTTGTTCTTTTATTAGTAAACTATAATACTTCAGTGCCAAAAGAGGCACTGGTTTTATAAAGGTCCATGTCCTGGAGACCATTAGATGCTAAAGATACAAGAATGATAGGAACTATATCTAGGATGCATGACTGTTAGTTGGTCTGTATATTGGCCATGCTAGCCAATACATACAAATTCCAGTAAATTATTTTATAAATTGCCTAATAATTAGGTGACATTTTTGCCTTCCTCCAATTTCTCTCCTCTGAGGAAACTTAACAGAAGGACCGTCCCTTCTCACAACACACAATCAACCAGACCTCCTCTTCCTAAAGGAAAAAAGCAGAAACTCAGAGGAGACAAGAAAACAGATTCTGTTTGTCACAGGCTGGTAGCTGAAGGCAGAGCTATCCTTGTGATCACACTTCTCTCAGTGTGATCAGGCACCAAGGAGGACTGCAGAGTTCATGTGGTGATGTCCTTAAGGATGTGCCTCGGAGTCAAAGTCTAAAATGTGGACTAAGTGTCATGCATTTTTAAGAGATGCAAGGAAAGGGGCTAGAAACTGACCTCGTGAAATGAACTTACATTTGTGTGCAGAAAACAGTTTAATTATTGTGTTTCAGGAGTGGCACATGCACTGGATTCATCAAAAATGTCTCACTATATCTTATATGCATGGTATTAGCATAGAACTGGGCAGCAGATACAGAAAAAAACAGATGAAGGTATAGTTAATTTTTTTTTTAAGCACATATATATATAAAAATTGGGGCAAATCCAGTCAAGGATGATCTCAAAGAATTTGCATAGTATTCCTCAGCATGTTTTTAAGCTCTCTTTGGTAGCTAGAATAAGTCATGCATGGAGAAAAAGTGGACTCATGATTTGAATATTGTTAGGAAAGCGGTATGGGTATTGTCAGGAGGAATGAGGGAAGAAGTTTGTGAATTCCTGTCCCTTCCCTTTAGTTTATATCTAAACTATTTTCCTTCCAAGGTTGGATGCTTAGCAGAGAAGCCTGCAGCCTGAACATTTCCTGGACTTTTCTCAAGTCTGGTGAGCTTTGATTACTCTGACCAGCCAACCATCAAAGAAAGGAAAGTTCAATTTCTCCCAATTTTTTGTAAGTCTTTTTGCAGGGAGATGACTATACCTGAGATGCACCTGCTACCTGGCTTCTGAACAATCTCTCACCCTTAGTTTAAAGAGAACAACCTGATTTAGATAGAGTTGTCCAAACCAAGGTCCTGATAAATACTAGGAAGCAATAGACGTTGTAGCTATCAGGTTAAAAATTGTAAAATTTTTAGAGGAGCAAATGGTGATAAAGTGTGATGAAATAAATTTGGTTAGTTTGTAAATAGAAAAGATCTTCAGATCTTCATTCACGTTTATTGTACGTGTCTTTCACACTGGCTCCTTCCACTGGTTCCTGTGTCATTTCAGACACAAACTGCACAGGGCACACGGTGAGTGACATTGCCCTCCCCACGAGCCAAGAAGAGCTTGGGACAACAGATGACTCTGGATTCTTGTCTTGAAAGCCCAAAGAGTGCCAGGGTATGTGATGGTATTCCAGATCTCTTATGGGTACAGGTTGTTTTCAGTCATCTCACCCTCCCGCTTTGTATACATGATTCATCCTGGTGACTGACACATATCTTCCACACTGTATAGAAGCAGGAAGAAGAAAGAAGATGCGGTGCCTTTAGGCTGATATGCCACATCATAGACAGATGTGAGGTATAACTACCAGCCTCTTGAAATAAATTCATGGGATTAGGAAAAGAGAGGATATGATGTGACAGCATTTCTGTCAAGAAAGTTGATAAAAAGGCTGAGGCTTTGCCACATGAGTACACATTGATTGTTGCTGCAGGCTTCAGGATTTACGAGCAAGCTGAAGATTTATCAGAGTATGTTAGCCACTTGCATTCAACATGTCAATATTCTGACCAAAGAAAACGCCAAGTTGTTCTTGAAACTGGGCTAACAACCTGGTATCAATTCAAATCTTTTACCTTTCTGTGTCAGAGTCAGAGAAGTTACAACATTTTAGAGCAAGGATGTTTCTTCAGCTGAAGAGTCTCAGAATTGAAGTTAAAGAAAATGTTGAGTTTCAACAAGAAATTGCTCCTGTCCATTTTCAGGCATTTGCTGGCACTAAATCTTAAGCAGGTTATTTTTTGGATGAAGTAACACTCAAGTTCCCAGTTTTGCAAAATTCTTGCCATTTTTGAATTTCTGCTGCCAGTGAACTTCTATTATAGACTATGTAAATTAAGAAAGCGGGCAAAGTAGAATACTTATAACATGTATCTTTTCTTACAGCTTATGATTTTGTTGTTCTTTTCAAGGTTTGAGGGACATTGACTAGCTATCAAGCAACAAACTTATTGCTTCCAGTTCAGTTTCATTAAAATTAATAACTAAAAACAAATACAGCTGCCTTTTACTATTAGACAATAAGATACAATCCCAGGTTGCTACTGAAACTTTTATTTATTTCTGACCTAGAGGGATCTACATAGGAAGGAGTCTAATAATTGTTGCATATTACAATCCTTAAGAAGGTGAATATTTGCTTATTTGAGATATTAACTGTCTCTATTTACACTGCTGAAATAGAGTGAAGTGTTCAAGAGGTGCAAAAGGAGAGATTATTGTCAAGAAATACTCTATGAAATGTCCCTGAACATACTACTTTGTTTCATTCAAACATGCCCTGTCTTGATGACAAGTAGATGCTGTTTCCGTTCTGAGCCCAAGTTGTTACTGAAATTTACTTTTTCCTTCTAATCAGTCTTCTGGGCTGTCTGGAGCCATGGTGTGACACACTGAGCAGGCTTCTCTCTGCCTGTGTTTGGCATCAGTGCCCTTTGCTCTTTACTTTCGTGTTTTGTTACCTTACTTGGAGGGAAGTGAGCATGATGAGAACTGGCAGTTTGGGAGCTTCTTTCCATTTCTGCTGTTAATTGCTCAGTTTATTTTGTGAGCAGCTATTTCTTAGACTGAAGAAGGAATTAGTGCAGTGGTTTTGTATCATTTTGCATAATGCTTCATGTCAAAATCTGAGGTGCCTCAGTGTAAGACGGCTACGTACAAGATACAAATAAGGCAAGTCTACATGACAAATATAATTCAAGACCTTGCTTGAAGTTGGGAAGGAAACGCTATGCAGTCTGAGTGTCATATAGTTCCCTTGCAGTATATTTAGCAGTGTTTATTATCGTGAATAATATTAATATAATAATACTGCTGCAGCTGTATTTTTGAATGAAAGTATATCACTCCTGAAACTCCTATAAGGGGGCTACTAATGTTTGGTCTTCATCATGAGATATGGTAACCACAAAGCATAGGAAAATTCTAAACCAGGAATGGTGACTTCTTGTGACTTAAAAGCTTTGAATATCTGTAGCTTAGCAGAAAATGAAAACACAACAGCAGCATGACTAGAGAGGCTGGAATGCAGATCCCACTATAAGGAAGGGTCAAAGTCTGATGGAAGATGACAGAGGAGATGGAATCCCATCACTCCTTTGCTCTTCAGTGGCCAGCCAAGACAAAATCGTTTAAAACAAAACTAAAATGGGGCCATCCCTGTCTGTCTTGTCTTGAGATATGGTATGTGTGAGCAGAGGCAACTCTGTGAAACAAACTGTGAAACATGATCAGGCTGCTTATGCTGGTTTCCATCACTGATGCATTTCCTTATGGGGACCACAACCTTCTGGGGGAAAAGAGGGATCTTCATGTTTTGTAACTGAAAGTCTAGACTTTGAGCATTGAGTATCAGTAATAAGGCCTCTTTAAGGCATGTCAGGTTAGATAGTCAACCTTAGGGATGCTAAGAATGTGATGTTTCCTTTATGCTACAATTCTGACATGTAACATTTTTCTTTCCTCCTGAATAAGCGTATAAAAGCAAAATGTTGACATTTCTGTGAAAGGCTTTAAGAAACATTTCCATTAAAAATTATTGGAATGACTTAATCAGAAGACTCATATCCCATCAATCTTATAAGACTTAAAAGTTATAACTGATATTTTTGGGAAACAAAATCATTACAGTAATTGGACAACATCTTGTTAAAATTAATGTATTTCTGTTAAAAATTTGAGGATGAGCACTTTTGATATAGAATTATTGTCGTACTCTTTTTAGTCAGGACTCCTGATTCATTCTTGAATTTGGAAACCTTTTTCAACACCTGAAACTTAACTAAACAAATATGTATTCTCCCTCAGCATCTGAAACTATATTTTTCATAGAATCATAGAATTGTTTCAGCTGGAAGGGACCTTTAAGATCATCTAGTCCAACCATCAACCTAACTTTGATTAAAAAACCCACAATATCACTAAACTATGTCTCTAAGAACTATGTCAACCCGTCTTTGGAATACCTCCAGGGCTGGTGCCTCAACACCTCCCTGGGCAGTCCATTCCAATGCTTGATAATCTTTTTGGGTTAAAAATTTTTCCTAATATCCAATCTGAGCCTTCCCTGGTGCAACTTGAGGCCATATTTTTAATTCAATTACTGATTTTTAATCATTATATACTGCAGGTTTCTTAGGCTCATTCCCTTTCAATACTCTTTTAGAGTACTGAGAGCAAAGAAGGTATTTTCTGTGTGGCTTCTTAGTGAGCAGCAACTGGCTCCTTAATGTAAAGTTTCCGGGACACAATCAGTTTCCTGAATTCTCTTAGTGTCAAAACAGTAAAATAAATGATTCTATGATTCTATGATATAACAAAGCAAGTAAAAATAAACCCCTAAACAACCAAATCCCAAGAAAAAATATGGCATCTTTCAAGATCATCTGTTCCATAGAGCACAGCACAAGCTGACAGTCTATGTCACACTATACCTTAGCTGGAAAAAGAACTGAAAAAATTCTAACAGTCAATATGTACTGGAAGTTGGAGGCAAAGAGTCAGTTGTCCCTATGGGTTGGTGTGTGGAGAAGTCAATGAAAGCAATTATCATGAACTGCTGCTTAAGGTCTTTTCCTGGTCTTTTTACTTGTGTTGCACACCATTGTACTTAAAATAATTAGAGCCAATCAACGTGTTCAGGCTCTTCTAAAACAAACATTCATATATTGAAAAGTGGAGGTTGAGCACAAATTTTATATTTTATGGCTACAGACTTACGGTTAGCACTTCTGAAACGAGGAAAATGAGAGCTGCCTGTGGTCATAAAAGTGAGACTTGTCTGAGTCACAGAGAATAACTAGCCTATCTTAAATGCATAACCCATTCTTTGACTTGATTTATGTTTCACATATCCCCTGCCATGCAGGTCTTGGCCAGTGCAGGCAGCAGCAGGCAAGAAAGCAGAGCTCCTGCGCCAGCATCAGGCCAAATTTTGCTCCAGCAAAGAGCTTCTCTGGCTTTTAGCTCTGGCAGGTGCTTTACTCTCGTGGCTGTGTACCACAACAAGGGCTTTATTGGGTGAGCAATGTGCATGTTAGCATAAAATGTTCAACCAGCTGCTTTTAACAACGGACTGATCCCCAAGGGTCTTATTGCTATAGCTATTTTTGCAAAAATAACCACATTTGTTCACCCTTCTCTCTTTCACATTTAAACTTATAACCAATGTATTTTAATGTACTAAAACTAGCTTGCTGATTAGGCTAGTAGTTTTGGTGGTACTTTAGTACTCAGCTGGGTATGATATTTAATTACTGAACAATCCCTTTGATATTGTTAAGCTACTCACAAGGTATCTAATTATAACGGGAAAAATGGCCTGTGGACTTTTTTTTCTTTTTTCATGTGTTCTGCAACAGTAAATTTCACAGAACAAATAGATTTAATCTCTGTCCATTTTTAATAACAGTTAATTTGTTTTTCTTTTTATTACATTAATTATTTTTTATTGTTTAGATTAAGTTCCTCTCTATTCAGCAAAACATTTAAGCTGATGGGTGATTGTTAGCATGTGCCCAAGACCCACACATTTAAACAGGAATTCAGATTACAGTTAAAATCAAAGATTTATGTGAATTGGAATGGAGTGTTGAAATATGATCTGATTAAGGGCTATGGGTCCTTTAATTAGGTGCATATTGTTTGAAAATCAGCCAGTAAGTATATTTAAACTGTTCTCCACATTTCTGGAAGTTATTCTTTGAGGACATGTACAAAGACACACACATACACATATGTATGCTCTCTCTCACACACACAGAGAGATATTTACATCTTTGAGTATATATATGCACCTAGAAGAGAAACCAGCATTTATACATATATAGACAAGGAAATGGATCTAATTATATATCTAAGAGTTTTCTGTTCTTTTTCCTTACTATTCTTGTGATTGTTTTGACAAGTATCTTGAAGTAAAGGGAGGCACTAGCCTGAAAAGGTGCAATAGTAGAAGCTGGTACAGGTATGCAACTCACTGTTTTTATCTTTCAGTTTTGCAGAGGCTAGCTAAGGAAATTGGAGACTTTCTTTTTCCTTACACATAACATCCTAGCTGCTGAGGCTTGTTTATGGGCATAATCAAAACAAAATAACCCCCACCAGCTATTCAATTTGCTATCCTTTTTTGTGTGTGTGTATTTTTGGTTGGTTGGTTGGTTTGTTTTTTGTTTGCTTGGTTTTCTCCTTTCACTCCACTCCCATCTGTGAAGATTTATTTTATGATACGTAAAGAAGTGGTTATTTCAACGGTCTCAGTGGCCTGCCAAAACAGGCAATATCAAATGAAAAATAGACTCAGGACTGCGTAAGAGGACTGCAACCTCAACTGGTTTACCCCAACCGGTTAATTAGAAGAAGGAATAAGGATATTTGTAAGGAATACTGTGTATTATCAGAATTTCATGGAAATCTTTTGCCTGGAAGTATTACAGGCACTGTCACTGTCCACACAACAAATTTTCCTAATTTCTTTGACCTTTTCAATAAATAAAGCATGTGCACATTAAAGTTATTTGTGAATCAGAAATAAAAATGACATCAAACACATTATTATGCAGCAAAACTGCATATTTGTATTCACTGAGCATAAAAAAATGTACATGTATTTAGCTGCAACATTTCTTTCTGTTTAATTTTTCAAGTCCTGTTCTGTTGAGAATAGGTGGTCAACAGTATTAACAAAACAAAAGCCTGGGAAAAAAAAAATGAGAACTGGCCTAAACTGAAGCCCAGTTTTTAAACACTACTTGCAAATTGTCTGTGCAATATTGGCTGTCAGACCATTTCATGTATCCATCATTTCTAAAGCTATGCACAAGGAAATTACGTGGATAGCTGATTTTGCAATGTCTTTATCATTCACACGTTTTCAAAATACTGTTTTATTAATAATGAGGTGTTGAGGTCTTGATATTTTTATACTTTTTGGTGTTTTGATGGTTTTCTTACTCAAACTTTAAAGCATACCATGAGTGGGCCAGAAAGTTGGATTTTGCCTCATATTTTGAGATGACTGCAGTTTCCAGATGAGCTATATCTTTCTTGGCAGCTTTCATTCTCATGTAATTTCTGGCATATTTCAGATAAAAGGCAGATAACTGCTGAACTGCATGGCAGAGCCTCCTCTGCTTTTCCCTGGGGTTAAACACAGAAGTGACATATCTGTCAGTCCAAACTTCCACATCTAAACAGAAAAGGAAGTAAATAAATAAAACAATGTTTGAATGGACCTTCTGAGTCCCTTAAACTTGGGTGACCCAACTTAATGGTGTTCCATAGGGTAGTAGTGCCTACTTTGGACTATTAATTCGAGCAGCTACAGACAGCAACGTAAGCAAGAGCCAGGCTGCTTCCTGGAGACATGGCCAATTACATGGAAAGAGCCGTCATAAAAGATCAGTAATAATTCAGCCTGAGATTTTCAGTGAATTCACAGAGTTAGGCTTGCAGCATATTTTGAACATCTCTGAAAACAAAGTGACTCACTAGCATGTTCCTCCATAGGCCTGCAGTAGCACCCAGAACATTCTTGGGAATCTCCACAGAGATTAGGACTCCTTGAGCTGGCAGAAATATGTTTATGAAGAAGACCTGATGCAGAGCAGAGGTAAAAAAGGAGTAAACAATGCTTTCGCATACTATTCAAAAGAAATCCAAATAAAGCCTAATATTGATTTTGCAGGTGGAACTAAAGCATTGGTAATATTATGTTAATCACTGTCAGAGTCAAAATAACTCTGTCATCATAAATATATTTGAAGGCTGTAGAAACAAGCACAAAAGCCCCTGTCATGGTACAGCAGGAACTACCCTTCTGTGAGAGATTTGTGTCCACTTTCTTTTTGCATGTTCAGAGAGGATTCTGTTCTGTGTGGTAGATGATGTCCATTTTCAGTCATAGAGCAGTGACAGTCTAACCAGCAAGTCTGGAAATATTAACAATCTCCATAACATTTCCTTATTGTTTGTTATCCTACTGTGCTCTTTCCCAAGGCATAGCAGAGATTCAGCAATCATTTCATGGATCGTGTTAACCACAGGAAAGTGCTGCAAGATATTTAAATCTCAATAACTTCCCAGTAAACTATTTCATAATGGGTAGTTCCACATGACTTCTGGCTTTTTAGCAGTAGCTTTTCCCATTAAGCCAAAGGGAATTTTATTACCAGAGTGAGCTGTCTGGACTCATGGTTCATTTCTTTATGAAGGAGTCCACAAATACCTTGAACCATTTAAAAAAAAATACATTATCAACAACATTTACAATCTGTTTGGTCTTTTTTTCCCAAATAGTTCCAATAGCTGTGACTTGGAAATCATATTCTTAACCTTTTGCTGAAGTATTAATGGATGTCTTGAAAATATGGCATAAAAACTCTGCCAGTAGCAAATGAGTAAACTATTTAGTATTCTTTTGCAGTCTGTGAGACTGGCTATCCAGGTGAAAGGACTAAAGAAAAGACAATTAACACAGTAGAAAATGAGTAGTGTTATGAAAGTATTTTTGTAGGAACATTTTGTGCTTCTGCTATACCTCTTCATAGATCTCTGTATTTTGTTTCTTACGAATTTAATCAAAATCTTGGAATGAGAAAATGCTCAAACTTGCAGACTGGCATATATATTAAAAATCATTTGTCTCTGAAATGAGCCATAAGTTCCTGCAGAGTCTCTTTTCAGCCCCCAAAATTATGAAATCTTTCAAAATTTAAATTAGAAGGTCTATGGGCTTGAACAACACACCCCAAATATGTGAGACAATTTTTTTTTTGCAAGTCACTGCCTGCTCTGACCTCCAGCTCTCTGAAGAGGTTTAAGTCCAACAGAAAAAAAAGAAATGCAAAAAAAGCTAGCCAAGACTGCATTTTCATGGTCTCTTTTCAGTTTTTCTTGAGATCCTGAGCATGCATTTCATAAGAGGTAATTTCACAACATGCACAGGTTTGTTGTTCTCTTACGTAGCTAAGATTGTCTGTGTGACATTGGAGAACAAAGTAACATTGATGGTCTGTGTGAGAATGACAAAGCTAAGTATTTTAAAGTCTTGTGCAGTGATCTAGTTTCCATACCCTACAAATTGCTTTAGCAAAATGATGGGCGTAGTAATTGTGAAGATACTTAAGTATATATTCCCACCCACCTGTGAAAATGCAATAAATCTATCAATTTTTCACATCATCACTCTTCTTCCTCATAATTATAAATTTCCTGTGCTCACTTCATTTTCCATTCCTTGTCCAGATTGCTTGTCTTTCTCAAAAGTCCATTTTTGCTGAGATATGTACAGTGAATCAAGGTGATTTATATATGACCAGTTATTCTCTTTCTCCTCTATCCACTTTCCAGTCTCTTTAAAATATTTCAAACTGGAGCAGAGATGATCTTTTTTTTATTTTTTTGCCTGAAAATTTTTTGTGCTTAGTAGGTTTGGATAAAATATTCTCATTTAAATTAAAGGTAGGAGGTTAAAAAAAAAAATCTTCCTACAAGAACAGACCCACAGAAATTTTACCAAATAGGAAA
This sequence comes from Scolopax mira, assembly GCA_004320125.1. NCBI lineage: Eukaryota > Metazoa > Chordata > Aves > Charadriiformes > Scolopacidae > Scolopax > Scolopax mira. The sequence goes on along the minus strand of BJBW01014325.1, from coordinate 1,664 downwards.
ATTTCAGGAAAATTTCTGCATAAAATGAAATTTTCCTCATTTTGGCTTTTCCTCCACTTCCCCTGTTTTGTCTCTGCGATAGTAAAGGGAAAATAAAAGGGGGAAATAAACAGCAAAAATAGAAATTAAGATAGGGAAAATGAAAATTGTGGAGTCTCATTTTTGGAGCTATTCCAAGATGCAACTGAGAATTATTATTTCTTTTAAATCTATACAATGAAATAATTGCAGTTTGTGAAAAGAATCTTCATCCAACTATTTGTAGCTTCTAATGAATAACAGCTCTGTAACAATGTAAAAATGGTGGTTTTTAATTGCCATGGAATGAAAGGGGAAGAAATATCTATTCTGCATGAGTCTGACTGAATGTCTGTAGAAACTTCCTTTTAAAGCTGAGATGGAACTTTAATGGTGCATTAGAATATCTATATCTTTCATTTACATCCTCTTAGCTAGTTATACAAGTTTTGGTGTTTCATATGTTCAAGAATATTTAGTGTTCATATACGTTCACTGCATCAAGAAGGAAATAATTGTGTGAACATCGGTGAACTTATGTGTGCATTGTTATGTATGTGTTAGAATTTTTGAGTGCTTTATCATTTATGTGCTTAGAAAATGCATGTGCTGACCTTCTGAACCATATTGTTTACTGTGAAATATTATTGCTTAATAGACCCTTTTGGGAAAAAGGAGGAAAAAGTAGCTTTTTTCATACCTACCGTACACAGGGCAAAAAGCAAGTGGAATTCAAATGAAGGACCATTCAGGCTAAATATAAGAATACTGTACATGAGGATATAGAATACGGTAATTACCTTTTAACGTAAGGACACGGGAATAGGGCAGCTGACTGCCTGATATACTGACAAATTTGTAAGTTGGTTCTCTATGAGTATCTATCACAAAATCTATAGAGAAAACAGATGCAGCCAAGTGCACAGATTAAATGATCTCTTGAGATTCCGCTCATCCCCAAAATTCAATGAAACAACTACAGAAAACATGAATATGCAAATTAAATCAACTACCTAACTATAAATATTCTCACAATCTCCATCATACACCCAGCCCTTATATGTCAGCAAACGTATTTGCTGTTTGCTGACATTTCCTATGGTGGGAGGGAGAGTACACAGTCACTTCTTGTTTCAATAAAGCTCTCAGTGAAAGGGAAGAAAGATCTGTCATTTCCTCCATTTTAGTATTGTACAATATTTCCTTGCCCATTTAGCTTTTACTGGTAATGTTCACCAATATTCAGAAATATCTATTAGAATTGGAAACTTCTGTTTCTATTAAATTCTATTAAATAAATGTATTAAATAGGATATATTGGTTTGAGAAATCTATATTCACGGTCTTTGAATGACCGATTTCCATTTCCGTTTTAGATGCAAAAGGATATTTTTCAACTAATTCCTTGATTTTGGTTTTTATTATTTGTCTTTCCAAGAAGAACCAACAGCTCCTTCAGAAATTAGAAAAAGCCATGCCTTTTTTACTCCCTTTCTTCTCAATGTCTCCTCTAAAAGTTACTGGGAAGAAAAGAAAATGAAAAAGGGAAGGGAAGGGAAGGGAAGGGAAGGGAAGGGAAGGGAAGGGAAGGGAAGGGAAGGGAAGAAAAAGGAAAGGAGAGGAGAGGAGAGGAGAGGAGAGGAGAG
>BJBW01014324.1:11940-36434 GCA_004320125.1 Scolopax mira | reverse complement strand
GGGGGGGTTCCTGGTTCCGAGCGGGGTGGGCCAGCCCTGGTGTGAGTGTGGTGTCCCACCCCCCCGGGGGCCCCCCCAAGTTTTTGGCGCCGCGGGCTGGGCCAGTTCCTGTTTCAGTGGCAGCGCTGGGGTGTGGCAACCTGGGGGGGGGGGGGGGTCGTGGCACTTTTTTTTGGGGGGGAAGGGGGGAATCGACAGCAGTTCCATATTGGGTGCCCCTTCACAAAATGGTGTCACCCCTTTTGGGTGGTGGTGGGGGTGGTGTCATCTCCTGGGGGGGAGCTGCTTTAGGGCCCCCCCCAGTGACCCCACGGTCATGGGGAAACTGAGGCAGGGTGCACCCCACACCCATTTGCGCAATGCCCCCCCCATGACTCACTGGGGCTCCCCAGGGTGCCCCATAGCCTGGGGGGTGGGGGGGGAAGGGGACACACCCGCAGGACATGTGTGTGTATGTCCCCCCCCCCCCCCCCCCAGGCAGCCGCAGCCCAGAGCTGAGTCATTCCCAGCGGCTGGAAAACTGCTCACACGTGTGATGAGCGGTGCCAGCCTCAGCCCCGGGGGCTGGTGGGGAGGGGGGGGGGCTCCCGGGGTTGGGGGGGGAGAAAATGAGGAGTGTGTGGCTGAGCTGTGCCCCCCTCTTTTCCCCCTCCCCCCCTCCCTTTGCAGCACACACCACCCCCTCCCCCCCGGCCCCACCATGCCCTCCCAGATGGAGCACGCCATGGAGACCCTCATGTTCACCTTCCACAAGTACGCGGGGGACAAGGACCACCTGAGCAAGGAGGAGCTGCGGTCGCTGATGGAGAAGGAGTTCCCCGGCTTCCTGGAGGTGGGGACACACACACACACACATATGGACCCTATAGCAGCCCTGGAGTCAGACCCTATAGCTCTGCGGGATCAGATCCCATAGCTCCCTGAGAGCAGACCTATAGCTCTGTGGGGGTCCGATCCTATAACTCTCTGGGATCAGGCCTGATAGCTCTATGGGATCAGCCCCTATAGCACCCTGGGACCCCTGTAGCTCCCCAGAATCAGACCCTATAGCTTTGTGGGGATGAGTCCCTATAACACCCCAGAGTCAGACCCCATAGTGTCCCAGGAGCAGCCCCCATAGCTCCCCCAGGACCAGCCCCTATAGCACCCCTGGGGTTAGACCCCCATAACATCCCAGAGGTAGCTTCCTGGGACCCCCGGAGCCCCTATAGCACCCCCCAGATCAGCCCCTAAATCTCCAGGGGGTCACCCCTGGGATCAGCCCCTATATGTCCCATGGAATCATCCCCTATAGCTCCATAGGAGCTCAACGCTCCCCACAGCCCTAAGATTGGGTGAGGTGTATGTGTGTGGGGGGGGGGGTCCTGACCCACTGTACCTCCTTTTTCCCCTATTCTCCCCCAAACCAGAACCAGCGGGACCCGATGGCGCTGGACAAGATCATGAGGGACCTGGACCAGAGCCGTGACGGGACCGTGGGCTTCCAGGGCTTCTTCTCACTGGTGGCCGGGCTCACCATCGCCTGCAACGACTACTTCGTGCGGCACATGAAGCAGAAGGGGCGCAAGTGAAGAGGAGGGGGGGGCTTCGCGACCCCCCCTCTCCTCACACCCCCCCCACCTACCCGTGGGGGATGCCCCCCATCCATGGGTGCTCCCCCACCACCCATGGATACTTCTCACCCCACTCTGAGGGGCTGACCCCCCCCCTCTGTCCTGATGCCCCCCCCCCGTCCTGACCCCCCCTCTGTCCTGATGACCCCCCCCCTCCAAATAAAAGTCTTTTGTATGACATTGTGCAGCTGCCTCCTTTTTTGGGGTCACCCTCTCCATCATGGGCGCCTTGGGGTCTCTGTCCCCCTGGGGTCACTTTGGGGTGTAGGGAGGTGTGGGGGGCCATAGGAGGGCTGGGGGCCTATGGGGGGGCTGTATGGGGGGTGCACAGGACATCCATAGGGGCTGCTGGGGGACACGTGGAGGGCTGTGAAGGGGGCTATAGGATCTAAAGGGCTGGATGGGGTCTATAGGGGCTGTTGGGGGGGCTATAGGGTTCGTAGGGGGCTGTACATCAGTGTGTAGGGGGTCTATAGGGCCCAGAGAGGGCTATATGTTGGTGTACAGGGGGCCTGTAGGGTGTGTAGGGGGACTATAGGGCCTATAAGAGGCTGTATGTCAGTGTGTAGGCAGTCTATAGGGTGTGTAGGGGTTCTATAGAGCCCATAGGGGGCTGTACATTGGTGTGTAGGGGGTCTATACGGCCCACAGTGTGTAGGTGACTGTAAGTGCCCGGAGGTTTGTACCAGCACCTATAGGAGCCATAGGGGCAGCTCAGAGCAGTGTAAGGCCTGCAGAGGGCTGTACATGCGCGTATAGATGGCTGCATAGGGCTGTATAGGGTGGCTGTAGCCCCATGGAGCGCTGTGCAGGGACCTATAGGGGGATGGGAGGGTCTATAGGGGTGTTTGGGGGTTTGTATGGGTCTGTGGGAGCCTATAGGGTTCTGTATGGGTCTATAGGGGCTGAACGGGGGGTGGGGCCGGGCTCCATAGGGGCGTATGGGGGTCCATAGGGGGTCTATAGGGGCTGTAGGGCGGGACCGTGGGGCGGGAACCTATAGGGGTCCATGGGGAGGGGGCGCCCATAGGCGCCCGCACGGAGCTCTCGGGGCGGGGCTGTGACGCCAGCGGCGGAGGCCCCGCCCCTCCGGTGACGTCAGTGGGCGTGGCCGCCGTGACCCCGCCGCCGCGGTCGCCGTGTCCGGAGCTTCGTGCGGGGACACGGAGCGGGGGGTGCGTGGGGAAGTGGGGGTGGGGGGGGTGCGGGGGGTTGGGGGAGGGGGATCAGGGGGTGGGGTGTCAGGGGGTCGCGGGGGGAGGGGCTTTGGGGACGGGGGACGGGCAGATCCCGGGTGGCTGGGACAGGGACAGGGCTGATCTCTGACCCCACTGGGGTCGCACGGGGAGGGACCCGAAAGTGACGTCACTGCCCCCGCCCTCGGCTGGGAGTGACATCACCGGTGGCTTCCAGCACCAGGTCTCCCTGACAGGGTGTGACATCACCAACAGGAACAGCGTGTGACATCACCAGTGACATCACCAACTGGCTGTGACATCACCAGTGACCCCACTGCCTACATGTGACATCACCAGTGACCCCAGCGACTGGGTGTGACATCAGCAGTGACACCACTGACTGGTTGTGACATCCCTAGTGACCCCACCAGCCAGGTGTGACATCACCGGTGACCTCACCGACCGGGTGTGACATCACCAGTGACCCCACCGACCGGGTGTGACGTCAGCAGTGCCCCCCCTGCCCAGCCAGGGGGTCCACGGGGGGGCCATGTGGCTCACTCTGCTGGCCCTGAGAAGGGGTCTCTCCACCGGCCGCCCCCCCCATGGCCCCTCCCGTCCCCCCCCGCCCTCCCCTGTCCCCCTGGAGCCCCCCCAGGACCTGGCGGTGCCCAACGGGGGCTGGAGCGGGGCCATGTGCCACCATTACCAGCGCCTCCTGGCCATGGCGGCCAGCGGAGCCTGGGCACGGTTGCCCTCCTACCGCTGTGCCCGCCACCACGGGGCCGCCACGGGGAGCGCGGGGCTCAGGGGGGTGACGGCGGGGGGCACACTGCCGGGGGAAACACGGCTCTTCCCACGCGCCATCGAGGGCGACGGCAACGGCTTCGAGTACGCCATGTTCCTCAACGCCGCCGAGCGCCGCCTCCTCTGCCTCGTCCAGCCCGGGCCGTACCTGGAGGGGCACCCCGGGTGAGTGCCACCCCCACCCCCCTCACCCCTCCATGGTCTCCCTGGGCAGCCCGGCTCTGGCCGGGGGGGGTTGGACCAGATGATCTCCCGAAGGTCCCTTCCCACTCCCACAATTCCCCCCTTTCCCCTCTGTGTTCTCCCCCAAAAAGCCTGACCCACGGCGGCGCCATCGCCACCATCATCGACAGCGCCCTGGGGACCTGCGCCCTGGCGGTGGCCGGGCCGGTGGTGACAGCCAACCTCAGCATCGACTACCTGGCGTGAGTGTCCCCGGGGGGGGTCCCCAAGGCCGGGGGGGGCCACAGAGAGGGGACTAACCCCCTGTCCGTCTGTCCGTCCCCCCCAGCCCCGTCCCGCTGGGCGCCGTGTTGCTGGTGGAGGGTCGTGCCGAGAAGATGGAGGGGCGCAAGGTCTTCCTCTCCAGCCAGGTCCGGGGGGCCGACGGGGACACGCTGCACGCACGGGCCACCGGTGAGGAGGGGGACACCCCCTAGGGGCGGGAGGGAAAGGGGGGACACGGGGGGACACCCATCCAACCCATGTGTGTCGTCCTCCCCCCCCTAATCTCCACTCCAGGTCTCTTCATCCGGCCGGACCCTGCCAAGCTCCAGGTGCAGGAGGAGGAGGGGGGACGGTAGCCCCCCCCATGTCCCCCCTTGTCCCCCCCATATCCACCCCCATGTTCCCCCCAGGTCATTCCATCACCTCCACATCCCCCCCTATGGTGTCACACTCCCCCCGTGTCCCCCCTGTGTCACCCAGCATTCGCCTCCCCCATGTCACCCCCCTATACCACCCAGTGTCACCCCAATGTCCGTCCCCCCCCCTCCGTGTCACCCTGCCCAGGTGCCGCCCCCCCCCCCCCCCCCCGGTTTCCCAGGCGGGGGGGGCGTTCCCAGGACAATCACAGCCGCTGCCGATCACCCCCGGTGTCTCCGTGTCTCTGTGGGCTCGAGGGGGGGTCACGGGTGGGACCCCACGGACGGGGGTCGCGGAGGGGAAGGGGGGGCGACACGGCGGGGTCCCGGCGACGCGGGGCAGGGACCGGGGGTGGGCGGGGCCAGGCGCGAAGGGGCGGGGGCCGCTGGGTGGGTGGGCGGAGTCAGGAGGGGTGGGCGGGGCCGGGCCGGGGGACAGCGCCGGTCGCGGAGGCGGATGGAGCCCGGGGCTGGGACCGGGGAATGGGGGCCAGGACAGGGGGCGGGGGGCACGGGGCAGGGCCCGGTGGCCGTGGGGACCCCCGGGGCCGGGGGGCTGCGTGTCCCCCGCCTCCCGGCGGCGCCCCAACCCCCACGGGCGCCGGGGGGCACGGGGCTCATCAGTGCACCCCCAAAGGTGGGGACATCAGGGTCTCACTGCTGCGCCCCAAAACCGAGCAGGTCGGGGCGTCATGGGGTCCCGCGGTTGCGCCCCAAAGCTGGGCACATTGAGGATCCCCGGGGTCCCATCCCTGCACCCCAAAATCGAGCTCATCAGATGCCATGGCTGCACCCCAGAGCTGGGGATACTGGGGTGCTGTGGGATCCCACTGCTGCACCCAAAAACTGGGGGCACTGGGGTCCCATCAGTGCACCCCGGAGATGAGCGCATCGGGGTGCCGTGGGGTCCCGCGGTTGCACCCCGAAACTGGGGAACATTGGGGTCCCCCGGGGTCCCGTCCCTGCACCCCAGAGCTGGGCGCATCGGGGGGCCGTGGGGCTCGGGGCATTTGGGGGCCGGTGCCAACCCGGTCGTTCCCCCCTCCCCCGCCGCTCCGCTTTGCCCGGGGTCAGCAGTGTCACGGGGGGCGGGGGGGTCGCCTCGCCCCCCCTTCGTGCCTCAGTTTCCCCCCCGGCCGCGCCGTGGAAAGTCGGAAATTTCCAGTGCGTGGGGCCGGGGGGGGCAGGATGCCGGTGAGGGGGGGGGGCAGGATGCCGGGGGGGGCCCGGAGCCCTTATAACGCTCGGCCGCGCCGCCCGCGCCGCTGCTGCCACCATGCGAGGTAGGACCCGGCACGGGGGGGCACACGCGTGTGCGGGAGTGGGAGAGGGGTGTGTGAAGCCGGAGGAACCGGAGGGGAGGGAGGGTGTGTGGGGCAGGGGGTGTCCGTGTGTGCAAGGGTGGGAGGGGGGGAACAAGCAGGGGTGCGTGTGTGGCTGGGCACGCGTGTGCAACTGGACACACGGGTGTGAGGGAGCGTGCAAGTGGGGGGGGAAGCGTGTGAGAGGCAGCGTGTGTGCGGGGGAGCTGGGGTGCGTGTGTGCAAGGGCGGGGGAGCGTGCACGCGTGCGTGCAAGGGTGTGGGAGCACAACAGAGTGTGCACACCTGTGAGGGCAATGGCATTGGAGCATGCGGGGGGGTGCACATGCGTGTGCAAGGATGTGGGAGCATAGGGGTGTGCATCCGTGCGTGCGGTCCATGGAGGCTCACAAGAGCGGACGTACGTGTGTGCAGGCATGTGGGAGCCTCCAGGAGTGTGTGTGTGTGCAAGGGTGTGGGAGCACGTAGGAGCAGGCAGGGCTGTGCACATGTGTGTGCAAGCGTGTGGGAGCAGGCAGGTGCGTGTGCAAAGAGGTGTGAGCCTGTGCGTGCACACGGGTGGGGATGGGGGAGCGTGTGCAAGCGGGTGGGAGCGTGTTGGGCCGTGCGTGTGCACATGTGTGTGGGCAGTGTGTGGGCAGGCGTGTGCGTCAACTGTGGGAGCACACACACGTGTGCAGACAGGCGTGGGAGCATACACGAATGTGTGTATGTGTGTGACAACGCCAGGAGCTGCTGGGGCACACAGGCCGTGTGTGTCAGCGTGTGTCAGTGTCACGCGTGTTTTACAGCTCACACAGACGTGTTGACACATGTTACAGCACGACCATGGATGCTGTGGCATGTGCAGGCGTGTTCTGGGGCACGCGTGCGACGAGGGGAGTGCACATGCATGTGCACGCTCTGTGGGGCCTGTGCAAGCGTGTTACGGCATGTTGCTGTATCCACACGCATGTCACGGCACGGTGCTGTGTGTGTGCAGGCGTGTTGCAGTGCATAGCTGCACGCACACGCGTGTTATGGCATGTGCACCTGGGGTGGGGGGTGTGCACAGTGTGTGGGGGTGTTGTACATGGCTCCTGGTGTCCGTGCATGAAGGGTGATGTGCACGAGTGTTGCAGGGTGTGCACACATGTTGCAGGGCATACATGTGTGTTGCAGGGCGTACATGCATGTTGCAGGCTGTTCACGCGTGTTATCACATGTTGTGGCGTGTGGCGGCCCTGGGCAGCCCCGTGTCCCCCCGCAGCCGCAGCTGCAGCCCCCCCAAGCCCCCCCGGGTGCCCCCCAGCACCTGTGGGGCGGGCGCTCGCCCTCAGATGTGGTTGGGGGCTGGCAGCTGCGTGGGGCTGGCGCAGGTGACACGGATGGTGACACGGACGGGGACACGGACGGGGGACACGCAGGTGGCCCCGTTCCCGCCTCCCACCCCACCCCCCCACCCCCAGCCCAGGCTCTGGGGAAACTGAGGCACCCCCAGGCACTGGGGATGGGGGTCACCAGGGGTCCCCCCTCCCCTCCCTCCGTGCCATGGCGTGTTGGCCCGTGACATGATGTGTCTGTCCGTGTCATGGCGTGTTTTGCTGTGATGTCTGTGCCACGGGGCGGGGGGGAGTCAGGAGCATCGGGTTGTCCCCCTGCCCTGGGGATGGCGGGTGCTGGTGGGTACTGGTGGGTGCTGGTGGAGATGGTGGGTGCTGGTGGATACTGGTGGGCTCTCATGGGGCTGGTGGGACTGGTGGGTGCTGGTGGAGATGGTGGGTGTTGGTGGGTCCTGCTGGAGATGGTGGGTACTGGTGGGATGCTGGTGGGTGCTGGTGGAGATGATGGGTGCTGGTGGGTGCCCATGGGGTTGTTGGGTGCTGATGGGTACTGGTGGGATGCTGGTGGGTTCTGGTGGGGCTGGTGGATGTTGGTGGGATGTTGGTGGGTCCTGGGGGATGCTTTCGGGTATTAGTGAGTCTTGGTGGATGCTTGTGGGTACTGGTGAGTGCTGGTGGGTGCTGGTGGGTGCTGGTGGGTACTGGTGGGTGTGGTGGGTCCTGATGGTTGCTGGTGGGATGTTGGTGATGATGGGTAATGCTGAGTGCCCACAGGACTGGGGGGGGTGGGCTGTCGGGTCCCAGTGGGTACTGGTGGGCGCCGGGTGGGTGCACCGAGGGGGGGTGGTGCCGTGGGAGCGGCGGGTGCCAGGGAGACGTGGGGGCCGGGGCCGAGACCTCGGCGACCTCTCGCCACCGGTTCCCGGCAGGAGCAGACCCGAAAGCGGCGCTTCCTGGCAGCCGCCGTTGAGTAACGTGGGGGCCGGGGCACGGGGCTGACTCAAAGCCACGAATTCCCAGGGGTGTCCCCCCCCGACCCCCCCCTCCCGGAGCTGGGGCCGGGGCCGCCGCGGGGGTCCCCGGATGTGAGGGCGGCCCCCAGGGCCCCAAAACTAGGGCAGGTGGAAAAAGCCGACGAAGCGGATTCGGCTCCGGGAGGAAGAGGTGTGCGGGCGTGTGCACGCGTGTGCACGTGTGTGAAGGAGGGGCGGTGGCCGTGCACACTCGTGTGACGGGGGGTGGGGGTGGCACGAGGGGGCCAGGGCGTGCAGGAGTGGGCGAGAGCATCGGCGGACACACACCAGCATCCCCCAGCGTGCGAGAGCACACGTGAGCACCCCCAGGTGTGCGCCCAGCATTGTGAATACACAAGTGGTTGTGAACACGCGTGAGCACGCGTGAATGTGGGTGAGCCCGGGCAAGCTGCCCACAGGAGTGTGCACAAGCGTTCACCGCTTTGCACAACCCTTTGCAAACGTGGACCCCTGCGGGCAAGTGTGCCCCAGCGTGTGTGCACGACTGAGGGTCTGTGCCTGTGCCTGAATGTGTGCAAGCGTGCCCAAGCGTGCATCACACCCCCATCATCCCTGTGCTTGAACAAGCATGTGCAACTCTGCACGACTGTACTGGTGCTATGCTGGGATGTGCTAGGCTGTACTGGGCTGTACTGTGCCGTACTGGTGCCATGCTGGGCTGTACTTTGTCATACCGGTGCTGTACTGGTGCCGTACTGGTGCCATACCGGTGCTGTACTGGTGCCATACTGGTGCCATACCGGTGCTGTACAGGGCTGCACCGTGCCATACCATGCCATGCTGGTGCCGTACCGGGCTGTACCATACTGTACCGTGCTGTACTGGTGTCATACCAGTACCTTACCATGCTGTACCAGTGCCGTACTGGTGCTGTACTGTGCCATACCGGCACCATACTGGTACCGTACCATGCTGTACTGGTGCCGTACCAGTGCTGTACCATGCCATACCGTGCTGTACCAGTGCCATACTGGTGCCGTACTGGTGCCGTACTGTGCCGTACCCTGCTGTACTGGTGCTGTACTATGCCATACCATGCCCTACCAGTGCCATACCGGTACCGTACCCTGCTGTACTGGTGCCGTACCGTGCCGTACTGGCCGTAGGGGCCGTGCCGTGCCGGCGGGCGCCTTCCTGCGAGGTGGGGCCGTGTCCCAGTTGTGGCTTCGCCGGCACTCGCTGCTGCTGTGGTTTCAGCAGCCCCCGGCGTGCGGCTGGGCCCACCCTGTGCCGGGGCGGCGGGGGGACACCCGGGGGGCACCCTCGGGCTCCTGTGGGGGCCCGCGAGCACCGGGGGGACACCAGTGCCCGTGGAGTGCTGCGGGACCCCAACGGTGCCACCGGGACCCCACAGGGTCCCTGTGAACCCGTGGGGACCGGGTGGGCTCAGGGGACACAAGACCCCCCCCACCTCCCCCCCAAGTGGCATTGGGGTCCTTGGGGGACCCTGATGGCCGGGGGGGACACATGGAGTCCTGGTGAGAAGTCGGGTGGCAGAGGTTGTCCTGGGGGGGGACACATGGCCCCGTAGGGTCCCTGGGAGCCCTCAGGGTGACATGGGACCCTGGTGGGGACACAGGAGCCCGGGGGGTATCATGTGAGCCCGTTGGGGGGGGCTGGAGGGGGGAGTCTGTGGGGCATACGTGAATCCCCGGTGGCCACGTGAGCCCCCGTGGGGACACGTGAACCCGTGGGGCACACGTGAACCCACGGGGAGTGCGTGTGAGGACACGGAGGGCACATGCGGTCCCACGGGTGCCCGCAGCCCCCTACACCCCCCCAGCTTCCCCAGGGGGTCTCTGGGGGCAGGTGCCCACCCCGTCCCTCCGCCCCCCAGCTCACATCGAGGTGATCCCCTGCAAGATCTGCGGGGACAAGTCCTCGGGGATCCACTACGGCGTCATCACCTGCGAGGGCTGCAAGGTGGGCTGGGGTGTTGGGGTGTCGGGGTGCTGGGGGGCTAGGGGACTGGGGGGGCTGGGGTACTGCCAGGTTATCAGGCTCCGTGGTGTTGGGGTGCTGGGGTGTCTGGTTGTCATGGTGCTGGGGTGCCAGGCTGTTGGGATGCCTGGTGCCATAGTCCCGGGGTGTTGGGATGCCCAGGATGTTGGGGTGCTGGGGTGCCGGGGCCTCAGGGTGCCATGGTGTTGGGGTGCTGAGGTGACAGGGTGATGGGGTGTCAGGGTGCTGGGCTGTCAGGATGCTGGAATGTCAGGGTGCCGTGGTGTTGGGGTGCCAGGGTATTGGGATGCTGGGGTGTTGAGTGCCGGGGTGTTGTGATGCCAGGGCGCTGTGGTGTTGGGGTGCCATGATGTTGGGGTGCTGGGTTGCTGGGGTGTCTGGTTGTCAGGGTGCCGGGGTGTTTGGTGCCGTGGTCCCGAGTGTCGGGATGCCCAGGATGTCAGGATGTTGGGATGTCAGGGTGCCAGGGTGTTCGGGTACCAGGGTGTTGGGATGCCGGGGTGTTGGGATGCCGGGGTGTTGGGGTGCCGGGGTGTTGGGGTGCTGGCGTGGCGGTGACCCCCGTGGCAGGGCTTTTTCCGGCGCAGCCAGCAGAGCAGCCTGAGCTACGCCTGCTCCCGGCAGCAGAACTGCCCCATCGACCGCGCCAACCGCAACCGCTGCCAGCACTGCCGCCTCCAGAAGTGCCTGCGCCTCGGCATGTCCCGCGACGGTGGGCAGAACCCCCCAAAACCCCCCTTCTACCCCCCCCCCGGGTTACTGGGCAGCCCCCCAATACCTGGGTCCAACACACACACCTCAGTGCATCTCCCCCTCATCCCTGGGTGCAGCCCTCCCCTATACCTGGGCACATCCCCCCCATAACTGGGTGTACCCCCCATAACTGGGTGCATCGTCCCCCCCATAACTGCTGCATTCCCCCCCCAACAGCTGGGTTCACCCCACACACACCTGACTGGGGGCCTGGGGGGTTGGGGTGCTGGGGTGTCAGGGTGCTGGGGAGCTAGGGGACTGGAGCATTGTGGGGCTGGGGTGTTGGGGTATCGGGGTGCTGGGGTGTCAGGGGGCTAGGGGTCTAGGGAACTGGGGTGTTGGGGTGCTGGGGTGTTGGGGATCTGGGGTGTCGGGGTACTGGGGTGCCAAGATGTTGGGGTGTCAGGATGCCATAGTGTTGGGGTGATGTGATGCCAGGGTGTCAGGGTGTGGGGTGCCCCAGGTACCCCCCATTCCTGGGTACAACCCCCCCCATACCTGGGTGCACCCCGTGTCCCCATCCCCCCCACTGTGTACACCGCGGGTCACGTTGTCCCCGGAGGAAGCGGAGGGACCGTGGGTGCGCCTGGAGGAAGCCGGGGAGGGGGGGGAGGACGGGGGGGGACGGAAAGCCCCGGTGCCACGGGAATATGTAGGTCGCGGGGAGCCGGGCCGGCGCACGCACACGTGTGTCGACAGGCGTGTGTCACACGTGTGCGTGTGTCACCCCCCACCCCCCCCGCAGCCGTGAAGTTCGGCCGCATGTCCAAAAAGCAGCGGGACCGGCTGCAGGCAGAGGTGCAGCAGCAGCTGGAGCAGCGGCAGCGGGAGCGGGCGGCACCGGGGACCCCCCCCGAACCCCCGGGGTTGACGGGGTACCGGGGACACCCCCTGACCCCCCCCGGCGCCCATCACGGCGGGACGGAGAGACGGGCTGGTCCCGCGACGGAAGGGCAGCCCGGGCGGGCGGAGGGGACCAAGCAGGGTCCGGATGGGGATGGGGAAGGGGATGGCCCCCATTTCTACCCCCACCCCACTGGCAGCAGCCTCCTGGAGTCACCCATGGTCTCTGGCGTGGAGATCGGTGAGTCGCTGGGTGCCCCACGGTGGTGGGACCTGGGTGCATCACCCATGGGTGCTCCATGGTGGTGGGACCTGGGTGCATCACCCATGGGTGCTCCATGGTGGTGGGACCTGTCCCCATCACCTATGGGTGCTGCATGGTGGTGGAACCTTGCCCCTCGGGGACATGGCCGAGGGCTGCCTGCCCTGGCCCCGTCCCCAAGCCCCCGTTCCCCCATCCCCACAGAGCACCTCACCCAGAATGTCCTCAAGTCCTACCGCGAGACCTGCCAGCTCCGCGCCGAGGACCTGCAGCTCCGGCGCTGGGACACCTTCTCCCGCGAGGAGGTCTGCGCCTACCAGAAGAAGGTGAGGCCACCAGGGTGGGGACACAGGAGGGGACATGGGAATTCCCAGGGCACCCAGAGGATGCCAAAGGCTGGGTTCTCGGGGCTCCGGCGTGGCGTGGAGCCATGGGGATGTTGGGAGGGATTTGGGGGGGATCTGGGGTTGGGGGTGACGGCCGGGTGACTGGGTGTGACGCCGGCCGGGTGACAGTCGACGGAGGAGATGTGGCAGCGCTGCGCCGGGCGCATCACCGAGGCCATCCAGCACGTGGTGGAGTTCGCCAAGCGCCTGCACGGCTTCATGGACCTCTGCCAGAACGACCAGATCGTCCTCCTCAAAGCGGGTACGGGGCCACCACGTCACCTGTCCCCTGGGGCCACCACGTCACCTGTCCCCACCCCTAGGGCCACCCCTTGCCCTTGTCCCCACAGTCCCTGTGGCCCCCATCTCCCCACGCCTGGTGTCCCCAGGTGATGGGGGTGCTCTGGTCCTACCAGGGGGGTGATGGTCCCCAGGGGCCACCTTGACCCCACTGGGGTGGTGACAGTCCCGTGGGCTCTGCTGGGGAAGTGATAGTCCCCAAGGACCACCCCAACACCACCAGGGAGGTGACAGTCCCATGGGTCCCACCAAGGAGGTGGCAGTCCCTAAGGGACACCCTGATGCCACCAGGGAGGTGACAGTCCCCAAGGGCCACCTTGATGCCACCAGGGAGGTGACACTCCCATGGGTCCCACTGGGGAAGTGACAGCCCATGGGTCCCACATCCCATGGAAGGTCCCCAGGGCTGGGGTCACCAACACAGCCCCAAGCCACGGTGCCGTGGGGACCCGTGTCCCCCGGTGCCACCATCCCTGTCCCCCCACCCCGGGTGGTGGCAGGCGCCATGGAGGTGGTGCTGGTGGGCATGTGCCGAGCCTTCAACTCCGACAACCGGACCGTCTTCTTCGAGGGCAAGTACGCGGGCACCGAGCTCTTCCGATCCCTGGGTAGGGATGGGGACACGGGGGAAGGGGGGGACATCTCAGGGAGCGGGGGGACACGGAGGGGGACACACGGTGACCAGGGCTCCCCCCAGGCTGCCAGGAGCTCATCGGCTCCATCTTCGACTTCGCCCAGAGCCTCTGCGCCCTGCACTTCTCGGAGAGCGAGGTGGCCCTCTTCAGCGCCCTGGTCCTCGTCAACGCCAGTGAGGGACCTGTCCCCTCTCCCCTGTCCCCTCTGTCCCCCACCTTGGGCCTCAGTTCCATCCCCCCAGCCCCGTAGGAACCCCAAAACACTCATGGTTTTGTCCTAAAGTGTGTGCTGGGGTTGGGTGGCCTGAGCTGGTCCCTGCTGCCCCCCAACCCCGTCCCCTCTCTGTCCCATCTGGTCCCCATCGTGTCCCCATCCTTGTCCCATACTGACCCCATCCCATCCCATCCCATCCCTGTCCCCACCTCTGTCCCCATTCCATCCCTGTCCCCATCCCTGTCCCCATCCCAATCCCATCCCTGTCCCCATCCCCACCTCACCCCCCGTGTCCCTGTCCCCAGACCGGCCGTGGCTGCAGGAACAGGCCAAGGTGGCCCGGCTGCAGGGACACCTGGAGGTCGCCTTCCGCCTCCTGCTGCGCCGGACCCACCGGGAGGGGCTGCTGGCCAGGGTGCGGGGACGGGGACATGGGGACGGGGGGGACACAGGGGGGTCTGGGGGACCGGGAGGAGCTGCCACGAGCAGGGGGGTACCCTGGGGAGTGACACGTGTGTCCCCTCCATCTGCATGTGTGGGGCAGTCATCCCGTGTGGCAGGGGTGTGATGGGCACGTGTCCCCTCTGTGTGCGTGCATGTGACATCTATGTCCCCTCCCTGTGCGTGTGTGACACACGTGTCCCCTGGCATGATGTAAGATGGCCCCATGTCCCCTCCGTGTACGAGTGACACATGTGTCCCCAGTGTGTCATGGGCCCATGTCCCCTCCATGTATGTGCATGTTGAGTGTCCCTGGCATGCCAGGCATGTGACAGGCGTGTTCCCCCTCCATGTGCAATGTGACACACTTGTCCCCAGCATGTCAGGCGTGTGACAGGCCTGTCCCCCCTCCCTGTAAGCATGACACAAGTGTCCCCAGCGTGTCAGGCGTGTGACAGGGCTGCCTCTCCTCCCTGTGTGTGTGCGTGTTGTGTGTCCCCTGGTGTGCCAAGCGTGTGCCAGGCATGTGTCCCCCTCTGTGTGCGTGTGACACATGTGCCCGGCATGTGACGGGCACGTGTCCCCGTGGCAGCTGCCGCCGCAGGGCCGGCTGCGGGCACTGTGCTCCCAGCACGTCGAGCAGCTCCAGGCCTTCCTGCGCCCGCGCCCCGGGGCCCTGCACGTCGCCTTCCCCCCGCTCTACCGGGAGCTCTTCGCCTGCGACCCCGAGGGACCCCGCTGAGACCCCCAAACCCCCCACAGATGGGGTGTGCGGGCACCCGGGGGTGCTCCCATGGACCGGTCCATGGGAGCACCCCCGGGTGCCCGCACCCCCCGACCGCGGGAGGACCCGCACCCCGCGGGGCTCCGTCACCCGGTGGGGTTTTGTCCCCCGGTGATGCCCGGTGACCCCAGGAGGACCCCCCGCCGCGGCGGTACCGGGAGGAATAAAGGCTTTTTGGGGGGGAGACAGTGCCTCCGTGGGCTCCATCATGGGGGGGGCGGGGTGAGCGGCGCGGGGGGGACCCCGGGAGACACGGGGGTGATGGGAGGGGGGGGCACGGAAAACACCGGCCACGGCGCCAACCCGGCCCCAGGACCCCACGGACACGCCGGGTCCCGTGGGCGGGGCAGAGCGCCTCTCCCCGTTCGCTATTGGGTACCCCGCCCATCAATCACAGCTCGGGGAGGGTCCGAGTGGACCCCCCTTCCCCATCCCTCCGCTGCTCGCTGATTGGCTGCAGCCCGCCGCCGCGCGGCGCGGATTGGCCGCTTTATTCCCAGGCAGCACCGCCCCCTCGCACCTGTCCTATCCCCCCCGGGGATTGGCCGGCAGCTCCTTCGGCGCTGATTGGTGGGGAGGGGAGGAGCGGCGTGGCGATTGGAGGGGCGGCGCGAGGGGGTGGGGCTTAGCGGCGGCGGCGCGAGGGCGGCGGGAGCGGGACCGGGAGGGTTCGTGGTGGGGGGGTAAGGCCGGGACGGGGCCGGTTCCCCAGGGCCGCACCGCCGGCAGCGGGATCCCCAGGTAGCTTGAGGTGTCCCCGGGAGCGGGAGGCCGTCGGTGCCCATCCTCCCGCGGCCCGCACCGGCGGGAGAGGGGCTGAGTCGTATTCGGGCTGGGGTGCCGGTCCCGCGGGGAGGAGAGGGGTGGGCAACGGGTGTGTAGGCGGGAGGGAGGCGGTGGAGGGTCCCCTGGTGTGTGTGTGGGGTTCCGCCGGCCCGAGCTCCCCTTCCCCAGACCCGGTTCTGGCTGCCGGTAACGCCTCTCCCTCCCCAGGCGGCGATGGCGGCGGCGAGGGGTTACTGGAGCAGCCTGACGACGCTGCAGAAAGCTGCCGTTCTCCTGGGGGTCCCGGCCAGCGCCACCGTCCTTTACATCGTGTACCGCCGGTACCGGGAGAGCCGAGGTGGGGGTCGCAGTCCCCGCCCCCCCCTTTTCCCTCCCACCGGAGCGTTCCCAGCCGCCTCCCCCGTTTCCCGTCCTCCCCTCACCTTCCCTGGGGTACTGGGGGAAGCCCGGGAAGGGTTCTCGGAGCTGCTGGGGGGGGTGGCATGAGGGGCTGCTGGGGGGGGCACAGGGGACACATTCATACAGCAGCTCTGAATGTCCCTTGTGCTGTTTGTAACCCCCCGGGGGGTGTTCCTGTCCCTGTCCCTCTCCCAGGGCGGGTGGACGTGGCTGGGGGGGGTACATGTCACTGTCACCCCACTGCTTCCCCCCACCCCCCCCAACAGAGGAGCGACTGACCTTTGTGGGAGACGAGGAGCTGGAAATTGAGGTGCAGGTCCCCCGGGCGGCTGTGAAATCCATCATCGGGCGGAAAGGAGCCACCATCAAGAAGGTGAGGGGTGTTGGAGGCCACCATGTTTGTTGTAGGGAGGGGGGACGACAACACAGGGAGAGGCCAAGCTCACTGGGACCCCCAGTAAATACCGGTCCCGTCCTGCGCCCGCAGCTCCGGCAGGAGACGGGGGCTCACATCGGCGTGGAGAGAGAGGAAGAGGGCGAGGAGACGGCGCTGCTCATCTCCGGTTCCCCCGGGCAGGTCTGCCGGGCGAAGGCCGCCATCCACCAGATCGTGGCGGAGAGCACCCCGGTGTCGGAGCAGCTCTGCGTGCCCCAGAGAGCCGTGGGCAGGATTATCGGTACCCCCAGCACCCCGGGGGGAGGCGGGGGGGGGGGTCTCCTTGGTGGCACCAATGGACTGTTGAAAGCCCCGATGGCTGAGCCACCTGGGTTCCCAGCAGGACGGAGGTCGGTTCCTGCCCTGAACTGACCCCCTTCCCTGGGGGGTTTTTTGGTGGGGGGGGGTCTTGTCTCTCGCAGGCCGGGGAGGTGAGACGGTGCGGGGCATCTGCCGCAGCTCGGGGGCCAAAGTGCTGTGCGAGCGGGAGGCTGAGGCCGGGATGGCCCCCGTCAGGGTCATCCAGCTCTTGGGGACACAGAAGGAGGTGGCGGCCGCCAAGGTGAGCAGGGTTGGGATGGGGGGGGTGGATGGTATCTCAGCCCCTACCTCAGCCCAACCCTCTCCTTTTTTCCCCAACCTTCCCCCGTTAAGAAACTCATCATGGAGAAGCTGATGGAAGAGGACGCCTTCCGCAAGGAGCTGGCGCAGTCGGCGGCCGCCCGGTGCCAGCGTAAGCAGCCCCTGGGCAACCGGAGGGAGATGGAGCTGCTCCCCGACGGGGCGCCGGAGCCCAGGGAGGAAGACGGGGGCTCATCCTGGGGCGAAGGCTCCTTCCTGTGCCAGGAGGAGATGGAGGACGAGAGCGAGGAGCTGGAGGAGCCGGCGGTGAGGCTTGAGGCCACAGTGCCCAAATTTGAGGGTAAGAGAAGAGTTTTCCTCATCCTTGGGGTGCGATGAGGGATCCACGCTGGGGGGGGGACACATTTACTCAGGTCTCTTGGGTGTTGGGGGCCATTTACTTGGTGCTGGGTGTCCCCATTTGAACAACACAGGACCCGTTTCTGCAATTTCACTTTTCAGTCAGGTCTCCTCTAACACCTGGGGAAACCCGCTCGTGATTTTTAGAAGACTCCAGTGTCTTGAGTTGATATTTGTTTCCCAGCCGGCTCTGGGGGGGTGGGTTTCAAGGTCTCGGTGTTTTTGAGCCTCCCCAGGTGTGGGGACGAGGAGGAGCGAGACCCGGGCACGGGGCCCAAGCTGCCAACAGGGCTCTTTTATCCCAGAAATGGCACATTCTGTAGAAATTAGGAAATTTTGCTGAGTTCTCTCTCCAGCTGCTGCCCCGAGAACTCCCTGCCCCGGTGCCAGACCCCGAGTATAATCCTGGTGTGTTTTACGTTGCTATCGGGGTCAGTGCAGGCTCTTTAATATTATTAATACTAAATATTTAGTATTATTCTATTAAAATAAATTTATATTTCAACACTTGGGTTTCCTTGCTCTTTCTGACTCCCAAGAGGGGAGGGGTTATTGGCTGATGGAATAATTGTCTGAAAGACAACGAATCGTTGTGGCTTCTTCAAACTGTAGCACTGGGGGGGAGGGGGGTGTCCCCTCGGCCACTCTCACCAGGGGCTCCCCGCTCCTCTCCCCCAGTTCCCAGCCCTGATTTCAGCTTCCAGGCCGACGAGCACCTGGAGGTTTACGTCTCGGCCACGGAGAACCCCCACCACTTCTGGGTCCAGATCGTCGGCCACCGCAGCCTGCAGCTGGATAAGCTGACGGCCGAGATGGGCCAGTACTACCAGGGCAGCGGCCACGCGGTGAGACCCCCCACTCCGTCCACCAGAGAGGGTCCCCTGGCCCCCCTCCCCATGACATGACCCAGCCTGTGTGTCCCCTCTCCCCAGGCAGAGCTCCCCACCGTCCAGGCAGGGGACATCGTGGCCGCCCCTTACACCGATGACAGCGAGTGGTACCGAGCCCGAGTCCTGGGCCAGCTGGAAAACGGCAACTTTGACCTTTACTACGTGGATTTTGGGGACAACGGGGAAGCCCCCCGTGAGGCACTGCGAGCCCTGCGGTGAGTGTGTGTGTGTCAGCTTTCGGAGGGGGACACACACACACACACACGCAAGGTGGGGGCTGTGGTTTAACCACAGGGAGGGGTGGTCAAGGGGGGGTGTCCTCCCCGGCGGTTCCTCCTCCGGTGTGACGGTGGCTTTATCCCCCTGCCAGGAGCGACTTCCTGAGCCTGCCCTTCCAGGCCATCGAGTGCAGCCTGGCTGGGATCGTGCCTGTCGGTGAGAAGGAGGGAGTCCCCGGGACAGGGGAGAGGGGCAGGGGGCTGGATTCGGCCCCTCAGAAGTTGTCTCCTTCTAACGGGGAGGGTTTCCATCTCTGCTCCCCGTTAATCCCCCTGGGGCAGGGCCCAGCTGGGAAGAGGCGGCGCTGGACGCCTTCGACCGACTCACCCACTGCGCCCAGTGGAAACCACTGCTGGCAAAAATCTCCAGTTATGCCCAGTCTGGGCTCTGCCCCCGGCCCAACATCCGGCTCTACGATGTCCGCCAGGGAGAGGTGAGCCCTCTGAACCCCCCTAACTCCCTCCCCGTTGCCCCCATCCCCATCCAAACCCCCTGCCTCCATCCCCATTGTCCCCACCCACCTTTGAACCCCCCTAACCCCCATCCCCGTTGCCCCCAACTCCATCCCTGTTGCCCCTGGCATCCCCCTCTGAACCCCCTTTGCCCCCACCTTCCTCCGAACCCCTCTAACCCCCTCCCTGTTGCCCCCACCTCCCTCCAAATCCCCCTGGCTCCATCCCCGTTGCCCCGACCCCCTCCCTGTTGCCCCCGCTTCCATCCCCATCCCCTGTCGGTGCAGAACCTGGACGTCGGTGCCGAGCTGGTGCGGTTGGGCTTTGCCGTCCCCGCTCCCCAGGAGGAAGAAGGGGCAGGGGGGGATGGCCCCCCTCAGCCGGCCCAGGCCCTCCCACTGGTGAGCTCACGTCCCCCCCCCAGCCCCGTTTCACCGGGAGGGAGCCAGCCCCGTTGGTGCCAGGGGAGGACAGTTAACACGGTTCTTCCTGGTGCAGGAGAACGGCACTGCTGCCTCCCTGGAGCCCCGGAAAAGTCCCGGTGAGACGCCCCCGGTTTGCATCAGCCTCCTGGGTAAGGCCCCTGTGCCAGGAATGTGCCCGGTTACACCGGTAACGTGCCATCATGGGAGGTGGCAGCCGGTACAGCCCCTGCGTCCGGCTCCCTCGGGAGCTGAGGGATGGTATTCCCTGAACCGGAGCACCAGGGCTCCCCCTGACCCTCCCATTCTGTGCAGGTGCCGGTGATGGGGACAGCAGGAAGATGGTGAGCAGCCCCTCGTGAGGCCCCACCGGGAGCCGGTGCCCGTTTCCATCCCGGTTTGTCTCCAGTGGTTACTGGCCCTTTTCCTCTCTTAATGGCCAGGCTGGTCACGGGGCTGTGTCCCCTCCCTGGGATAACCGGGGCTCCACTCCACCATGGGATGGCTATGGCAGTGCTGCTGTTACCGGGCGGGTCTCTGGGAGCTACCGGTTGCTCCCGGTCCCGGTTGCTGGCTTCCCTTTGGATTGTTTTCACCCCAGCCCAGTTTTGTGGCAAGGGGAAGGCGCCACGTTGGTGCCCTGATTTAATAAAATTGAATGTTTTGGAACTCCTTGTCCCCTCCTTCCTGCCTGAACGGGGCTGCAGACCCCGCTACCGGGAGCCCTGGTTTCCGGGATCCCCCCCTGTTCCTGACACAGGGAATTCCCCCGGAGCTCCGGGGGGTGGGGGGCGGTTCCTAATTCCTGTGTTCCCGAGAAGGTGTTGGGGTGAGCGTTTGGGAAACTGGGCCCTGTCAGGAGAGAACCGGGAACCGCGGGGAGCCCCCGGTTTGGGGAGGGGGGGAGAGAATCCCCTCGTTCTGGGAGTGGGGGGGGGAAGCGGGAGCTGCCGTAATGGGTACGCGTCCTGAGGAGAGGGAATGGGTACCGGGGGCCACCACGGGGGCGGTTTGGGCTACCGGGGATGGAGGGCAGGTGGAGGCTCCCGACCGGGAGCGTTGTGCGCAGGCGCGCAGTGGGCAGCTCCCGGTGGGGTCCTTGGGCGCCGGTGGGACCTTCCAGCGCAGGCGCGTGGGGGGGTCTTTGGGCTCAGGCGCGCAGCGGGCAGCCCCGCGGGGTCCTCGGGCAGCGGCGGCGCCGCGATGGGGGCGGCCATGTTGGGCCGGGGGGCGGCGGGGGGCTGCGGCCTCCTCCTGCAGGCGGCGAGCCGGGCCCTCAGCCTCAGCCACAGCCGGGTGAGGGCCGGGGAGGCGGCACCGGGGTTGGGGTGGGGGGGGCTACCGGGGCGGCGAGGGGTGCGTTTGGTCTCTGGTGGAGGGGGTATAGGGGTGTCCGTGAGGATAGCGGGGGCGGGGGGCTGTGCAGGGGGTCTGTATAGGGGTGTTGAGGGTATATGGGGGTCTGGTGGGGTGTATGGGGCATAGGAAGCGTTTAATAAAGTATGAGGGGGCGCGGGGGGTGTCGGTGGGGGTGACGGAGGGGGCAGCCACCGTGCTCCGGTGGGAGTGGGGGTACTGGTGTGGGACGGGGAGAGATGGGGTGACCGGCAAGGGGGGGGGTGTGTGTTTCCTCTCGCCTCGGTCTCTCCTCCCCGGGAAGGAGCGGGTTTCCTCGGCGGGAGGTGGCCGAGTGGCTGCCCCTCCCACCGCGGGCTGACCCCCCCATCCCTCGGTCCCGGTCCCGGGCAGGACACGGTGGTGGTGGAGCGGTGGTGGCAGGTCCCGCTCAGCAAGGAGGGGCGGCCGCCGCGCCTGCACCCCCGGAGGCACCGCATCTACCGGCTGCTGGAAGACACCAAGCACCTGCCCAGGGGGGAGCTGGAGCTGATCCTCACCCAGTCGGTGGAGAGTACGTCCCCGGTCACAAGAGTTAACTCGGTTTCTGTCCCTTTTTGCCCTCACCCACCACCGGGGATCCCCCCCATTAGGTCCCATTTCCAATGATCGGGGGGTGATGGGCAGTCATTCCTCGAGCTGTGGGAGGACTGAGGGTTGCAGAGCCCCCCAACCCAATAATTTTGTGGCATTTGGGGTATTTTTATTCAAACCTCCTTCAGATAGAGCCTGGGGGCTCCATCTAGGCTGGAGGGGTGGTCTCCAGCTTCATTAACGTCGCCTCTGCTCCCCTCTCCCCACAGATCTGGGGAACCGGGGGGACGTGGTCAGCGTGAAGAAACATGTGGGTCGTAACAAGCTCCTGCCCCAGGGTCTGGCCGTTTACGCCTCGCCAGAGAACAGGAAGATGTTCGAGGAAGAGAAGAAGGTGAGCTGGGGGTGGGTTTATCCCCGTCTCTGCCTTTTGGGGTTTGGGGGGGGTGAGATCTGCCCATCACCCTGGAAATATGGCCATGGGATCTCGCTGAGCCGTCGGTGCCACCTGAAGGGTCTCACCTTGGTGGGTAACACCGAGTTGAACCAGCAGCCGAGCCCCCCCATGTGTTAATGATGGGTTTGTGATGGTGGGGGAGCCCCCCGGGCTCTGCCAGGGTGCGGCCTTTCCGAACCCACCTTTTTTATTTCTTCTCCCCCCTCCTCTTTCCCCACAGCTGCAGCAGGAAGGGAAGCTGGAGGTGCTCCAGACCCAGAGCGGGGAGAAGGTGAGTAGGGGGGTCTTGAGCTCTTCCCGAGACACCCCCGAGTCCTGGAAAGTGCTGAGGCTGGACTGAGCCTGGGGGGGTACCCCGAAAACCTCCCTCCCCTCCCCGTACAGACCATCCGCTTCCTCAAGAGCTGCCGCCTGGAGGTGGGCATGAAAAACAACGTCAAGTGGGAGCTCAACAACGAAATCGTGGCTCGGCACTTCCTCAAAAACGTGAGTTTTTCCTGAACGGCCGTGCCCGGAGCTGCCTCCATCCCCCCTGGGAACCCTTTGCCGGTCCCGGCAGCTCCCGGGTGTGAGCGGAACGGCAGGGAATCGTCCGGGCTCCCGGGGAATGTGCCACAGAAGGGGTTTGTGGAGGCTCAGCCGGGGCACGTGCCGGGAGCCGCTCAGCCGCGGGATTAAAACCTTAACAGGATTAAGGGAGGAAGGTGATAAATCAGGGGATGAAGCCGCCGTCCCTCCCATGGCACCGCAGGGCCCGGCAGCTCTGCCTTGGGGGGGAGCTGGGGGGCCTCTCTGTGTGCCCCCCCTCCCCAGCCTTCATCCCTTTCCTCCTCTTCTCCCCCAGCTGCGGGTCTTTGTCCCTCCCCACGCACTGAGGCTGCCCGAGGAGCCCATCACCCGCTGGGGCGAGTACTGGTGCGACGTGACGGTGAGCGAGCGGCCCCCTGTGTGTCCCCCCCTCCTCCATCCCCACCTCCCTGTCCCCTCACCCCCAGACCCCTCCCCACTTCCCCCGGGGGTCCCCACGCCGCGCCAACGAGACCCTTCCACCGGCACAGGGTGTGAGGAGCGGAAATATTGTGGGGTTGGGTTTTTTTTATTAAAAAAAAATAACCAAGGAGCAACGCCACACCCCAGACCCCCCCCATCCCTGCGCCCCAGATACAGCTGAGCCCCCCCACTTTATGTGTCCCCCCCAGCCGTGCAGCCTTTCTCCTTCCCGGCCCCTCCAGGGACCAGAGCCAGTGCCACATCCGTGTCATCGCTGCCTTCCTTGGCTGTGCCCAATTCCCCCAGCCCCCGGGGAAGGGAAGGGGTGGGGGACCCCCCCTATTTTCCCCCCCACACCCTTCCCCTCTCCCCCCACATCCCCCCGAGTTCAGATTCCACCAGGATGTGGGGCTGGAGCTACCATGGTGGGGAGAGGGGGAGAGAGAAAAGGGGGAGCAGCCTCAAGCCAGAGCCCCGCAGCTGCTCCCCTCATCCCTGGGGGGTGTGGGGTGACCCCGGGGGGTGTCAGGGGGGGTTGTTTCTCCCCGTGACCCCCTCCTCGTCCCGCAGGTGAACGGGCTGGACACGGTGCGGGTGCCCATGTCGGTGGTGAAGTTCATGAGGCCCAAGACCAAGCGCTACAAGCACTGGCTGGCACAGCAGCAGGCCCGGCTGGAGGCTCACAGGGAGGGGCTCCTCTGAATGGGGAGGGGGGGGTCCACCGACCCCCCCCACAGGACCCCTGACACCCCCACGGGACCCCCGACCCCCCCCCAAACCTGGTGTGTGCCCAGCACCGGTGTGGTGCCTGGAAACAGGGGGGTGAGGGGGGGGGGTATCTCTAGAATGGATTTGGGGGGCTTCCCCCCCCTTCCCTGCATTGGTGTTATGGGGGGAACCCCCACCGCCCCCCCCGATCATTCCTGTGTGACTCAGCCCCCCACCCCTCTCTCTCGGCTGCGCAGAATAAAGGGCTCGGTGTTTTCGGAGCGTGGTGGGGGTCCCTTCTGAGGTGGGATAATGAGGAGGGGGGCGTCTGGCTGCCTGGGGGCTCTCCCTGTACCCCCCCGAGCCCCCCCCTCACCTGCAGCGGACTCCAGGATGTCGCCGGAGCAGCAGCTCCCCTGGAAGGATGGGATGGGGGGGGGGAAATGGAGGGGGGGGACACAGGGTTTTGGGGGAAAAGGAGGTATTTTTGTGCCATTTCCCGCAATGGAAAATGGGTAATAAAGGGGTTTTTGTGTAATCCCCGGGGGGGGGGGGCGGGTGTCTCAAGGAAAAGAAACACACACCCCCTTCCAGCAGCCCCCCTGACACGGGGGGGTCACACACACATCACCCGTGGGTCACCCCACACCAGGCCCCCCCCAAATCCCCCCCATCCGTCATTGTGGGACGGACCCCAGAGCCTCCGGGGGTGGGGGGGGGGTCACTGCCGCCCCCCCAGCGTGTGACAGTGACCTGGGGGGGGTATCCTGCCCCCCTCCTTCCCCGCAACCCCCCCCCCCAGCACCGGGGGGGACACACAAACACGCAGTGGTTGTGGCGACGCCATTTTGGCAGAGCCTGGAGCGGCCCGTCGTCATGGCAACGGGGGGGGTTTTGACATCGGGGAGGGGGTGACATACCGGGAGTGTGTGGGGGGGTTGACACGGGAAAGGGGGTGACACGGGAAGGGGGGGGGGGATACGACTCACGGGAGGAGGAAAATGACACCGGGGGGGGGGGGGGGGGGGGGCCGTGGGGGGGGGGGG
>BJBW01014318.1:12042-27635 GCA_004320125.1 Scolopax mira | reverse complement strand
TCAGCTGACAGTCGACCAACACCCCCAGGTCCTTTTCTGACAGACTGCTCTCCAGCCACTCTGCCCCCAGCCTGTAGCGCTGCATGGGGTTTCATTTGAAGTTAGCTGTTCTGTCCCAGTTTAGGTAACAGGGCTGCTGCAAAGACTAAAATTCCTAGAAACAAACCTAAACAAATCATACTATATTGTCAAAATGTCTAAAGACAGCTTTTCATTGATTAAATTAATCGTTATCAGTGGTATTGCCACACTCCACAGTGGAATTTCTACTTTTTTTTTTTTTTAACCCCTTTGCTCTATTTGCTCTAAGATGCAAATTTGCTCTAAGCTGCAAAATATATTTTGGAGCTGAGATGTTCTGTTTCTCACTTGTGCCACTGAGAGATCCAAGTAGCATCAATGCATTAAGGATTACATCCTGTTGCGTCTTGCAGTCAGATGTTCTGGTAATCACTTTCTGGGCTAATAGCTCTGTAGCTAATCACAGCAAGTCTTGACAAGCTGAAGAAGAAGCTGATCCCAGAGCTTTTCCCCCTCTATTTACAGATCTACTCCATATATTTCATATGCACTGGAATTCATGGCTATTCTTTGTGTTTCAGTTGTAATCATGCTCCTGACTTTTGCTCTTGAGTCCTTGCTGATATTCTTGAGATCTGATTTCTGTTTCTCTATTGTTTCTCCTCCCACTCAAGTGGTGGCACTTGTTTTTGACCAGGTCACCCCTACCCTTTGCATACACCAGAACTTTCTTTGGTTTTTTTAGCTTTGTCACTGGACATAGTCCTGACTGACTACTAATTTGGTAAATCCTTTGGCAGTTCTGGCTTTGCTCCATATTCAAGCAATATTGCATTCCTGTGTTTAAAAGTCCTGTGCTATGTAGAAAAATTAATTTTTTTATTCCAAAAGGTTAGCTAACATTTTTTTTTTCTCTGGAGTCTTTTTTTAAAATTATGAATATAGTTTATATTCCTCAATCACTTACTACCAAATAGTAAATAATTCCTTCATTTCATAGCAAAGAAGTGAAATCATGGTTCCCTGGGCCAATGCCAAATGTACAAGGTAACCACTGCCTCAGCTGGTATATACTTGGGAATATTCAATTCATCAAATTCTAAGTGACAATTAGAAAGTGAGAATGCTAAAACAGGAGAATGCTCTAGTATCTCTATATTTTTTTTATTTACGTGATTCATGTTTAGCCTGAAGTTCAAAAGTGATCAATATTCAAGAAACACCTGCTTTATGGTTTCTAGAACTGAGGGAACTGGGAGAGGTACAAATTCTGTGAAGCTTCTGAACCCTCCTTCATGCTACTGATAGAATGAAAATTAAAACACTTCTGACTTTTACTCCACGTACTGAGAAATGTTTAGTCCAAAATAGCACAAATTAGGGTTTTGCTTTTAATTTCATTTGTACTATTCAATTCCTTTTCACCTCACTATTTCTACTTCTAGTAAAATAGTTTCACTGTAATTCTGAAAGTATCAGATGTATATATTTATTGTGAAGATGATATTCCCAGCAGTGACAGACTTGACGTCAAACTACAACAAATTCTGAATCCACACAAAAATATCTGATTCATATTATTTTCTCTAGCAAATACAGAAGTTGACAGCAATGTAATTGTTCATTTAAAATAGCTGAGTTTGCATCTAGATAAATGTGAAGAAAATTAAGCCCCTTGCTGTTTGTTGCCGGAAGAAAATCAGAATTAAGAAATGCAACCCAATTTGGGAAAAATAACTGGTCAACTATTATTAACTTTGCAGATATTCTTTGCAAATAAACCACAAGTTTTTCCTGCTATGCTAATCTTAGAATTTAATCAACCTTGAAAAGACCTCTTACCAATATGACTAACTGCCACAAAACTCAAACAGCAAAAAGCTATTTAGGGGAAAATACAATACATCTGTCTTTTTAGTGTCTTTCCCAACAACTTTGGGTGTTGTTTCCTCCAGAAGAAAAACTGATAACAAAGTCACTTATTTCCTGACACAATGCCACTTATTTCCAAAGAAAGAAAAATATATATATTCTGAGGAATATACGAACAATTTTATCTTTCTTTTATAGCAGAAGAATAAGAAAGTGATGGTAACTCTTCCCTAGCAGTTCTACAACAACATTTCTCTCCAGTTCCTTATGTGCCATCTATTTATGCATAATCATATCTAAATAAACAGTAACATGAATCTCATTAGTCTTCCTCAGACAAACTGATTAGACCACATGTATTTTAAGTATCAAGGACTTTTTTTCCTTTTTTTCTTCCTAATTCTTGATTCTAGTTAAACTACCTGGGCCCTATTAGTGACAAAAGGATAAGCAGGATGACTTCACTGATGAGAAAGCCAGGATGGGATGTTGTGTCCCCTCTCCAGATTGATTCTAGAACAGACCATTGGCTGCCTAATCAACATAGAACAGAAGATTTTCTCAGAATTAATAATAAAAAAAAAATAATAACTGTGATTAAAACATTTGTAGTGATGAAGAATCTGTACCAAAGTTTGATAAGTAGTTCCAGTGCAGCCTGTGCCTTTCTTTTGTTGTACTATGTCTGACTTCAACAGGCAATAAACAAGGAGCTTTATTACTAACAAATATAACTTTCTTATGGTAGAAATCTTAAATAAAGTTCGGATTTGTACAAGGCTAAAGTCACCCGAGCTTCTCAATACTGTGGTGTTTCTTATTACAAGTAGGGTTTGCTCTCTTCAGACATCCAAAAATTTGGGCATTTAGAATAAGTAAACATCAAGACTACCCTAAAGAGTCAATGGTGAGAGGAAAGTACATGCAGAAATACTGCACCATCTACAGAGTAGAGCAGTTTTGTGAGACAAAAACTACATTGTAAGTCCATTTTTTCACTCTTTCAGTTATTCTCCACAATTTTCTCATTTGTTTTGTCTATTTTAGTTATTCTCCACAATTTTCTCATTTGTTTTGTCTATTTTTTCATGTTTTGGACCACGTACTTCAGTACTGGTCCACAACATTGCCAAGTACAGTTGTAAACTAACTTCCCTACAACCCCTTAATATTTTCTTCATACATTTAAGGGTTATAACGTCCTTTTTGCCTACAAGACAGTGCCACCTGGACTCTTAAAGACAGTAAAATTTCTTCTGAAGTGATGAGCTTGCATATAGAAACACTTAAATGTCTATTTCTTCCTTGCACTCTCTTACTAAATGATTGTGTCATCCTACGTGAGTGACATGCCCTTACAGATTAACTGTATTAATTAACTGGCTTATAGTCAGACAACAAGGAAGACATCTAATTACATTTTAGAAATGACTTCCTAGATCCCACTGTGTTATGTGCTGCTCCTGCATACAGTACAAAGTGATTCCTCACCTCTTACTTTTGGGTCCCCACAGAAGTTAAAGCAGGAGTTTCTCTAAATTATGCCATCATAAGTTTTACTGCTATTATCAGTGACTCATCAGGTATAGTGTAAGAAAATTCTGATACTCATTTCTTTCCCATTCCCAGATTGCATGAATTACATGATTACATGAATTCCTGCTGATTCCCTAGTCATCTACTGATGGAGAGCTCTTCATATTGGGGATTTTGCATTAATTATCTCCAGCCATTTTAAACTATGTGTGAAAAGTGACTTTGTAGAACTAAGTTTCCAGCCTTCCTCATATAACCAACATAACTAGAAGTAGAGTCAAATACTCTACTTTTTCAATCAGTAAAATGTATCTGTTGACACTTTCCGATTAAATTAAAGGTCTATAAATTGTTGAGAGTTAAAATTTACAGCATTTGGTTATGTTGTAAAGGGATTTATAATAAAACATATTTTGAGTTCAGATGAAGCTTTCTCCTGTAGGTTACCTTGTTCTAAGCTGCTTCTCTCACATGTTACATCAAAGTTCTACCTCTTCCTTGCCTATCAATTCATTGGAATTTCATTTCTGTCTGAGTAGAGAGTAGGAATTTCATTTCTGTCTTAGTACCTTGTTCTAAACTGCTTCTCTCACATGTTACATCAAAGTTCTACCTCTTCCTTGCCTATCAATTCATTGGAATTTCATTTCTGTCTGAGTAGAGATACAAGCCACCTACCTCAGTAGGTTACCCATTCTCTAGCAGAACAATGACAGTTAGGGTTGTTTTAATAACATGGTCAATATTAAGTATCTTGAAATCCTCAATCTTTAAATCTTTAAAATGTGACACCTGGGTAACCACATTATACAAAAGCCATGAGACAGAGCCCATAGAAATCCATAATTATCTCCTCTTTGTTCCAAAAGAAACGTTGAAACCTATGTGTTTAACAACTATGATTGTTACGCAATAACATACACAACCCCTTGTTTTCCACCTCTCTCCTTCCTGATTTCTATCCAGTAATCTACATTTGCAAAAGTTATATAAGCTGGAGACTGAGAGAATATATATATCACTCTATTGCTGTCTTCTGCTGTTCTATAGGTGTCTACCACTGGCCACTGAGAGACGGGATCCTGAGCTAAACAGATGTTTGGTTTGACTGCTTTTATGTTGCTATGTTCCTATTGGCTGTACAAGTCAGCTTGTGATTGATTAGCTAAATTCTTAGATTCCATCGATACCAATATGCTCTAGTCCGAAGTGCAAAGTCTGTAATTGTTCCTGAGGAGTTTGCTATAATGCCAAGAACAGAGAGCAAGGAAGCGGTGCTGGAATATGGAAATGTGAGAAGATATGATTCAGGGAATTGAGCAACTACTGAGATAAGGAAAGGATGGGAGCTGGAACAAGGTTTGAGAGAAGACAGGAAACTAGAGTTTAAGCCTCAAATGTGCCAGAATGTGTGTCTTCAGACTGTACGTTAGGATGTGTGTGAAAAATGGAAAAGTGAGACATAGGCTGCTGGGCAGGTAGTAACGGAGAAGAGAAGGGAATGCATGGCCCTTTGAATGCAGCTTAGGATCCAGGATTCCCAAGTTAGCTGGTAAAAAGACAATATAAAAAATTAGTTTATCTCTCCTGATCTGCACAGAATTCACAGATTATAATTTTCTCCTGCTTTTATTTGCTATTAGCTTGTGCCACCAGAATTTGTTCTATAAACCTCTGAGTTTTGAACTTTTTGGATGAGCCCCAGGGATGCAAATTTGCTTCAATAAGATAGAATTTCTGATGTGTTTTTTTTCTAGATTGCCTTTTAGGAAGTTACCTCCTAAATGTAATTTGGAGAATGTTAAGATTACAGAGACAAACATTCAAAAAGTAGAGAGCACTTGAAGCTGCTTGTGAAAACTTAATTCATACTCCTGTAATATATGTACTATGATACAGTCTTTTATTTATGAGATCACATACTATTTTTACCACAGGCCATTCCTTCCTTCAGTACACAGGATACCTAGTGTTCAGAGTATGAAGTCATGAAGCAGCCTGTTGTTTGTATGACCCTTTCCTCATCTAGTACAAAAGACACACAATGCAGTGACTGAAGCAGAAGATTCCAAGAAGAAAAGGTTGGTCATATGTTTTGGACAGAAGACCATTTCCTGAACAGCTGTATTTCCTCCTTGTCTCATTTCAATGAATCCTGCATGAGGCTGAAACTCACTTAATTCAGATTTGGGATAGGCAATGAGAGATATGTATTTTTCACTTCCTAGGTACTCAGCTTCATGCTCTGGAGACTTCTCAACTGCAAGCAAAGTTGATGTCAGATGTGATTGCCAAATGAAGTGTAAAAATAAATGCTATATCCTTGACAAATGTAGCCATCCAAAACAGACAGACAAAATAACACATATTTTTGACACTAATATGATTGTACCTTAGTTCTCTGTGTATAAAATGGGGATAAATGGACTAACATTTGTGAAGCTGTCATCTGCCACTGAGAGGTGTCAAAAGAATCACAGAATTATAGAATATCCTGAGTTGGAAGGGACCCACAAGAATCATGGAGTCCAGCTCCTGACTCCGCTCATACAGGGCACCCTAAAAGTTAAACTATATATCTACGAGTGTTGTCCAAATGCTTCTTGAACACTGACAGGCTTGGGGCCACAAGCACTTTCCCAGGGAGCTTGTTTCAGTGCTTGACCACCCCCTCAGTGAAGAGCTTTTTCCTAATATCCAGTGTGAACTTAACCTGACACAGCTTTAAGCCATTCCCTTACAGAGAGAAGAGAGTACCTCCTTCTCCACTCCCTGTCATGAGGAAGGTGTAGACATCAATGAGTTTCCTCTTCTCCAAGCTGAACAAACCTAGACTCCTCAGACACTCCTCCTAAGTCATGCCCTTTAGTCGCTTCACTGTCTTTGTTGCCCTCTTTTGGACACATTTGAATACTTTCATATCCTTCTTCTGTTCTGGTGCCCAAAAACTCCACACAGTACTCAGGGTGAGGCCACACCAATGGTGAGTGTAGTGGGACAATCACTTATTTTGACCATTTAGCTATACTGTGCCCAACGCGCCCCAGGACACAGCTGGCCCTTGTGGCTGACAGGGTACAGTATTGACTCATATTGAGCTTACCTTCAACCAAAACCCCCAGATCCCTATCTGTGGGATTGTTCTTGCACTCCAGGCTCTTGCACCCTAGTATATATATACATCCAGGATCGTACCACCCCAAGGAAAATTATTTAGAGCATGAAATGGTGTTTCTTAAAAAAAAAAAAAAGAATGAATACCCAAGTATGGGGATAAAACAAAATGTTGAAGGGTATTCATGAATGTCATTTCACCTTACATGCTGAATGAGACAGAGGTGATAGGAAAAGGAGTATTAGTGAAATTTGGGAATATGACGTAATGAATAAGCTCAAATGTGCATTGCCAATTATTAACTAGTTCAAGGGGTGGAAAGCACAGGAGCTGGAGGTGGGATGACAGGGTGGGAATTTTTGAGTCTGACTCAGCATCAGCTGACAAAATGGGAGGAGGAGCTGCCTGTTGAGCTGAGCCTAAGTAGCAAGACTCAAAGACAGAACACAGCAGGTCCAGGGAGTGGAGAGTATGGCAGGCATTTCTCAAAAGCCATGTCACAAATTGGCTATGATTTTCACAGTTGGCTTTTTTAGAACTGATCTGAAGTTGCATGGGCATATAGAGAGTGTCACATTTCCCAACCTGCAGGCATCTGACTTTGCATACTTACTATTGTTACTTTTCTGTGTATAACAGATTAATTAATAATGTAGAACACAAGAATGCTTTAGAACGAAATGAAGAAATGTTTATGAAAAATATTACAGATGTAGAGCAAGAGACTGAAGGGAAGGTACCTTTAGAGCCACTAGAAAGTTAGAAGGGCATGATGGACCATTGAAGGACCACAGAAATAAAAAAAAAGATCACAACAGATTCAGAATTGGGGTGGGGGTGCCCCGGTGAGGGGACTGCACTTGAGGGTCAAACTGGATATCGCAATGAAGAAGGAAGAAAAATTTTGGGCCTGTGGAAAAGAGGCTGCAATATGATGACAGATGTTTCAAGAGCAAGAATTTTAGTTCTCTAGACACCAAGTGAAAGTCTAATTGCACTCATTCTAAAGCAAGAAAGGAAAGGCCAGTAAGGAATTTTAGGAGTCTCATCACACAATCTTGTCTTCATGGAAAGTAAAGGTGGATCCTTCCCACTTTGCAAGGCTCTGTGCAGCACACATTTTGAGTCTCATGGCAAGGGAGGGACTATGCTGTCTAGCATACTCTCCCAACCACCTTATAGTTCAAGGAAGTCCTAGTGGAAAGATCCTGGAGTAAATTTCCTGACCATGTCTTGTCCTAACTCATTTTTCCAAATGGCCTTTTGGCATATAAACCAGCAATGCGTTAATCCAGTCTGAAGGTGCTGATGACCATGGCACAGTCCTTGTCCAAAGACAAGTTGCCTAAAAAAGCAACTTTGTTCATCGCCAGAACAGACTCAAGACACTTTGAGTGAAACCGAAGAAAAATGGCTTTGCTTTGAAAATTAAAAGGTTTGTAAAAAATGAACATTTTTCCTCAGTTTTTGTCTATGAAGTTTGCGTCAAAATATTGTCAAAACTATCATCACAGTGATTTGCAGTAACAGAATCTTATTATGGTTTTTAATAATTTGATTTTTAATTAATTGTCCTACAACACATTTCTTAAAGAATGTTTTAAAAACTGACTAATTTTGAAGTTTATGTAATAGAATTCACATCACAATTTTTTTTTCCTCTTGGCCACCTCTAATCATTGCTAATAACCAATTAAAAATGACATTGTGTATCTTACTGAGATGAAGCAGAAGCCAGGTCACCAGTCAAAAACTATTAGTTTCTTTTAATATATGTAGCATCACTTTGATTTATGCAGGCTAGCAGTGCAGCTTCACAAATGGGATATACATTGTCCCCCCGTGCTTCAGACTGCACCCCCTTATCTGGCACAATTACTCTTCTGGTTGCACATACAGTGAGATCAACATGTTGGTCCAACTGAAAATTGGCCAATTTTAGACACATGAATGCTCATGTCAGTGTGGAAAGGTGACAGGAATTTAGAGCCAGTCGTTGAGGAGAGGACAGGACTGCTACTTTTGGCAGCAGCTTTATCACACAGCAACTTGCCTGTGGTGAAACCACACACTAAACCTCATGGAGCCCAATTTTATTCAAGCTCCTTAGTATGAGAAATACTAGGAAAATAAAGGAATACCGTATGCCACATTTAATGGAAAGAAACAGAGTTGAAGGTTCCTGTATATCGAAGCCCTTTATTTCAATACTGTTCTTACAAACCCCAAAGTAGATCTTCAACCTACATGTAGAAAGATCTTGTTTAGAAGGAGGCTAGAAAAGTTTTGATTTACCAAATCTAGTACTTAATTTATGTTTGTGATCAAATAGTTTGGGGGATCCACTAATGAAAACTGAGAAAGAAATTTGATTTAGAAAGAATAAGGAATTTTCTTTATATATACAAATACATACACAGATGCTGCTCCAAAGATAGGTTGTGGTAAGATGAGAAGCTGGGTTCATGGAACTCCCTCCTGCTGAAATGGAGTCATTCCGTCCTCTGTCAGGCTGCACGCTCTTCTCTGCTGTCTTTGTGGGGGCTTCAGTACCTGTTTGACACAAAAGTCTCCTCAACTCACTAAGGTGGCAAAAGGTTATTTGCTTTTTTTTTTCCCCTTAATTGGTTTAGTAGGTTGGAGAACAAATGTTATTAATGGTGGCAGGGCCCCCAATATAGCTGAATGTCATAACTGACATCTTTTCTCAGCAAAATGTCACTAAAGCAACATGAAATGATGCTATTTCAGACTTGGCCTTACAGTTTGAGGACAGTATAGAAAAGTTAGCTGTAGAAAATTATCCTGAAGTTGATTTGATGTAAATTGCATGGAAAGAAAACTAAAGCAGGTCTGTATCCAAGCCTCTTGACTTCATAAGGCAAATTTTGATAAAGCAAGGGACCTAGTTAATCAAACTAACTGAGGAGGTCAGCAGTTTGAAATGGAAACCATTTTCTGTTTCTTTGAGGGGCAGGTGTTAACACAGTGCAGAAAAAGAATAATTGAGAATAAGTAGAGAGCTTTCGGGGAAAGAGGGACTCAGTAGCAAAAAAGGCTTTGCTACACACTGAGAAGCACAGAGGTAAGATGGTATTTTTCAAAGAACGAAGGAAACAGCAGCAGGTAGTACA
Source organism: Scolopax mira (assembly GCA_004320125.1). Lineage (NCBI taxonomy): Eukaryota > Metazoa > Chordata > Aves > Charadriiformes > Scolopacidae > Scolopax > Scolopax mira. Next base: position 17,957 of record BJBW01014318.1, on the reverse strand, counting down.
GAACAGGGGAGTCTCAAATTGGAGAGTGTCTGCTAGTAGCTTTCTTTGGGAGTTATTCTTGGGATTGATCTTATTGTTTGGCAAAGAAGAGAAAACAGGCTTATTGCAATGAGTGGTTTCACAAAATTAGGCAGCATCATTAACACAGCTGCAGTGGGATGTCATATAGAAAAACAATGAATGACCATGAGGATTGAGCTAATGGAAACACACCAAACCGCTGTAATACAGAATGCAAGGTGATGCACTTAGAGGCTTATAACAATATTGCTGTTAATGGAGAACCTTCCCAGTAAATGTGTGGTGTAGAAAAGAACATAGTTACTACCAGGTTAGATGATGGTTATCTAATGTAGTTGTGCAAATGGGCAACTGCACACTCAAGACTGAGTGTGATATTTCATGGGGATATGAAAATATTAAGGTACTGTGCGATGTAGTAATTCAATTTCAAATGGAATCTTGTAGAAATTTGAACGCACATTCAAGATAGATGAGTTCAGATTGGGACAGGTGGCAATAAAGGCTAGTAGAATGACCAGTGGAATGAAGATCTGTTGATCAAGAAGAGACTAAAAGATCTTTGTTTTGTCTAGCAAAAGGAAGGCTGAGAGGGAATAATATTACTGTCTATAAATATATCAGGGGTAAACACCAGGGAGGGAGATGAGCTATTTAAGCCAAAGGACAAATACTGGCACAAAAGCAAATGGATTCTTGAATAAATTTAGTCTGGAAATTAGAAGAAGGTTTCTAACCACCAAAACAATGAAGTTCTGGAATAGATTTGCAACAGGAGTAGGGGGTAAACATATCAAACTACTATTAAAATGGAGCTTGAAAAGTTTCTGGAAGGGATTATATGACACAGTTTCCTGTAATAGCAAGAAACTGGATTCAGTGACCTATGGAGTCTCTTCCAGTCTTAAGGTCCTATATTCTGTTTTGCACTGTCATTTCTTCTCCATAAAGACAAGAGGTTTATCCAACTGAAGCCCTCAAATGTTTAAAAACTAATAAAATTTTTTTTGCAAGTAAAAATTATGTTGATTATTGCAAACTCATTGCAAGTGATTTCAGAATAACACTTTATTGGGTATTAGAGTCTTAGTCTTTGCTGTATTGGAATGCCTTCTGCGGGGAGGTTCCCCAGTTTAGAACATAAGTTATTCTTTAGTTTTTCAAAATTGAAATATGGTATGTGGCATAAAGGTCATTTAAAGACATATTATAGCATGCAATGAACAGTAATCTTATAGGATAGTGCATATTGTCTCATTATTTGGCCTTTTGAAAGATCACTTTTGGTTAAATAAGTTGCAAATTAAATAGCTGAATGCAATTTATTTAGAGATACATATTGATTTATTTACAAACATTATGAAAAGTCTGTGTAGTTCAACAACCATAATGAAAACCACAGGTAGTATTTTGTAGAAAGCATTTTTTACCAATTATTTTTATAGCATAGGTTCTGTACCCTACATGTATGTAGAGTACAAACATATATACACATATGGTATCTTTTCATTAAGAGCTTTAGTTTATAAAGAATAGCTGCAATGCCTAACGAAACTCAAAACAATAGGGGGACAATAGAAGGAATACTATATAACAAAACCAGAATGATCAAGGTGTTACTGAACATTGGTGTTTTAAGATTCTACTTTTTTTTCTTTTGGTTTTTTTTAATATTTTTTTCCTTCCACTACTATTTCTTGAAGTTGTGTTGGGCAACCAACTAGTAGACCAGAATTCCATTAAGCCATGACCATGAAAACATGACATGTTCTATCAACAAATACAGTTTCTCCACATCTCTTCTCTTTGTGATGGCCAAGGGGGGATTGAGGCTAAATAGACAAAGAAGTAAGATTAAGGACAGAAAAGAAAATGAAATATTGGCAGAAACGGTAGGGGAAGAAAGCAGAGAAAAGAATAAGGTAAAGAGGATAAATAAAGCTGTGTAAGGCAGAGATTACAAGGCTTGTGGGGCAAGGTGTTATAGAAGACAACAATGACATGAAAGAAATTTTGGGGTCATGTACTTTACAAAGGATTACAGTCCATTTTCACTTCCATGGATAGTGGAAACACACAGACATGTCTATAAACATAAGTTTTATCTGCATTCCAAATACTTTTTTTTTCCAAGCCAATCTGCAAATCAGTTGTAATAAACTGTGTTCTAAAGGGCTTAATGAATCTCTACTTTCTGAGTGTTACATATATGAAGAAGTGAAAGACACCTTGTTGTAAGTATTTCCTCTTCATTCTTCAGAACTCTCTTCTAGACATCCAGACAATTAGACTGATGTAAACCTAAATAGCGTTCAGGCTGAAGAAGTCCTTCAGTCAAAAGAATATGTTTCCTTCTAATTCTGGAATAAGTGCCACTATTTGTTATCATAGAAAAATATTGGTAATAGCAGTAGGTAGTTTTAAACTATGTTCATTCTATTCCTACAATATACTGTGCATCATTTGAAGGATGCCTTGGTAGTGGCATCTGAAGATTCCTGCTCAAACATCAACTCTCTAAAATATATCAGATTACCCCTTCTCAGTTCAAATACAGTCGACTGGTTTTTGAGACAGTTTTACTCCAAAACAGCGAGAAGGATGCCACTCTTCTTCTAAGTCATTGAGCATAGTGTTGGTTCAGCTCTGTTGAATTTGTCTACTGCCAGTCAATACGTTTGACATTTTTCAGTGAAGTTGCTGACATCAGGCCTGTCCATGAAAGCAGTGGTGTAGAACCCATAAATACATCCATTTCAGATCTCTGGTGTTCACGAAGAGATTTTACTGCTTAGTGTTTGAGTTAATGCTAACTCTTTCAAACCATAAAAAAAGAATTATTTGATTTGGATTATTCTTAAAAATAATCTCAATTATACATGGCTTTACAGATAAATTTGCATAGGTGTCTCAACACTTTCCTCCTTTCTCCTGATGTCAGTTGAAAAAATAATGGAAAAAATCATGATGTATTTAATTATTTTTGTCTACACTTGAACATATGAATTCAAAAATAAGGTTACATGTCTATATGGGGACAAGGGTTCTCTGGAGTTAAAGACTGTTATATAAAAATACATTTCAGTACAGTTCCAAAATTGCAAGCAAACCCATTAAAATTTGTTTGAACTTTATAATCTAAAACATTAATGAAAATGGTCTACTGCTACATTGCTACATAAAAGTCCTAGATAACACTGATAGACAATGTCTATCGCTAGGGTTGTGGTAAGAGGAAGGTGCTCTTTGGTTACTTCCTTAATGACTAATGAGAGCGATAGGTTTCACTTAACATGTTCTAAATTAGAAAACTACTAATTTTCTACCATCCATCTCTGAATGCATCAAAGTTCTTAAAAATGAGTGCTTAAGTCCTCTTGAGTTTCTTTCTGAACTTCATCAGAACTTAAATGTTAATGGAGAAGCACTGTTGTAGAACAAAAGATGTCTTCCAGAGACATGCAAGTGGAAAGGTTGGAAAATATGTAGCATGGAAGATGACTTAACGTGGTTTTGGCTTTTACCAACTGACAAGATATTTAAGGTTAGTAATAGAAATGGTCAAGAGCCAGCTGATCTGATGGATTCAGTGTTTAAATTCCAACCACTGTCTGGCTACTATGAACAGAATTAGCCGAACGGTGTGACGCCGTAAAACAAAGTTCATGAATTTCCAGGGCAACTTTGAGGAGACCTTCAAAACGGGAGGCGATTCATCTCCATGGCACTCTCTGCCTTGGCTAGGGTTGTGTTGGAGCTGCTCCGCCATCCGCTCGCCTCCTCCTTCTTCCAGGCATGAGCAATGGCAGTGCAAGCTATCACCAGCCCTGAGGTAACTCTTACCCCCACACCAAACAGCACCTTCCAAACTTCATCTAACGGCTAGGATGGTGTGAAAAAAAAAACCCCATCGATTCCCACCAACAACTTAGTTGGAGAAGCTTTTTGGCTTGAATTGTTGACTGAAGGCCGTGTCTCCGGGTGGGACCATTAGGAAGAAATCAAATGCATTGTTGTCACAATAGAAGATAGAAAATGCCGGGTCTCTCCCACACATGAAAATTATTACCCAAAACACACCAAGAGTGGTGGAGGAAGGAGCCATCCCTTACGCCTGGGCTGACGCCGCGGGCGGCCGCCAGCTCCGGGCCGGAAATGGCGCCAGCGGCTCCAACCCGTCCCCTTGCGCATGGCTCTCCCCAGGGGACAGGGCTCCGCGCGATTGACAGGAATGGGCACCGGCTAGAGGAGGCAGGGAGGGAGTTCGCTCGCTCGCTCTCCCTCTTCTGGGCAGAAGAGGACGAGCCCACGGGGCAGAGCGGGGCCAGCGCGCCAGGCGGGAGGCTGGTCTGGCCAGGTCCTCGAAGGAGCGGGCGTTGAGTGCCATGGCCAGCGCGGGGGGAAGGAGTCGCGCAAGGGAAGTGCGCATCCTCCATTTTGGCGGAGGGCGGGCGGAGAGCTTGGCTCCCGGCGCCTGGCGGCCGTTGCCGCCCGCAACGCTTCTCCCCACCCCGCGGCACTGCCCGGGGGGCACCCGACTCCTCTTCCCGCGGGGAGCCGGGCAGAGGCGCCTCAAATGGACGCCCGGCTGCGCCGCACGTTGGTTCGAATTGGTCCCAACCTCCCTGCAACAGCTCTCGACAAAATGGAGGACGCCACCACTGCTACCACCAACACCACACCACCAGTAGCTCTTCCAGGAGCCATGTCGGCGGCTGACATGGCGCCCGCCCCCGCGGCGGGTGGGGGCAGGAAGGCGTCCTGGGGCAAGGGTGGCGAGGAGGCGCCGCTCGGCGGGGCAGGCTGCGCGGGAGGCGCCCTCCCTGGGGGGGACGTGTGTTCACTCCCTGTCCCCTGTGGGAGCGCTTCCATTATCCACGCTCTGTCCCTCATGGAAATGGCCTCAGGTTCATAGCTCTGCTGGGGGAAAAGGAGCGGGGTGGCACCTCTCGCCGAAGCCCTGCCATTCCCTTACCCCTCAGCGTCTGGGGGGCGGGTAAACCCGCTCCCTAGGGTCGGGGGGCCGTGGCGCCCACCAGGGACCGGGCGCAAGGCTGGGATAGGCAGCGCAACCTCCCCGCCGGCGGCCGCCCACGGGAGCGCAGCCGGCCCGACACGGCGCCAGCTCAAACTTCTTCAAGTTGCTGCTGTCAAAAGAGCTGGGCGGGAGCGAGAGCGCAGCCCTCGGGCGCGGGCACCGAGCCGGTGGGCAACGAACGATCCGGGTTCCTCAAACCTGATGGATCAAAGTGGGAAGAACCCCAGGCATGGCCAGAAGGAAGATTGGCAGTTTATAGGGTCAACCGGCTGCGGGCGGCTCTGACGGATGGGCGGCCCAGCCACTCTGCGAGCCCAGCGCTAGAGCCCGCCCTCTGGGGCAGCCAATGGCGGGGTGGGGAGGCGGGTCTCCCCCGAGCTCGCTTGGCCCGGTTCCTCCTCCCCTTCGCCAGCAGCTGCGCTTCGCCCGGGACTGGACCGAGTTAGAGTTGAGACGCCGGAGGAGTAGCGCAGAGTGCGTGCGTCCTCGGGGGAGGCAAGGGGGGGAGGGTGTCCGTGCCTGCGAGTGGTGGGGAGCCGGGTAAGGTTGGGGGTGCGGGGTGCTGCGCCTTAGGGGCGGGCTGGCGGGCGGTTGGTGGCGCGGAACTGCCCCCCAGGGTGGGGATGGGAGAGCAGCCGCCGTGCCTCCCAGCTACCCGGGGCTAAGTACCCCACGGTGTCGCCGTCGCACCGCCACCTCTGGCGGCGGCGGCGGAGGGAGGGGGGTGCGGGCAGCAGCGGGGGCAGCGCCGCGGATAACCATCGCGGTCCGGAGGTGGGCGACGGGGGTAAACGGGGGGCACCCGGGGGCAGCCCTGAGGGGGGGGGGGGGCAGGGGGATTTGGGGGAAGGGCCGG